>JAOTQE010063066.1:0-18258 GCA_025631205.1 Nesometra sesokonis
AATTAGGTTAAAATTGGAGCACCCCTTTCCCCCCCCCCTTCAGACAAAAATGACTATACTGAAGTAAAAGCAAAACAAAAATCATGACACTATGTAAAGAACGTGCCAATTGGGTGACAATAAAGGAAAATTGGACTTTTTTTGGTTTTTTTTTTTTTGCATGTCAAAACCCAACCCAGGTTTGAGCACCCCCTTCGCCAATTCCTGGATACGCCCCTGCATGCAAGCTGATGATGTGATGTCATCATGACCATATATAGTCATATCAAGGGGGGGGGGGGTTGATGGAGCTTTAGGTGCATCTAATTGCTTTTGATCACTAGAATTTAATTTTTTTTTTTATTAGGCTAATTACTATGAAAAACAATAAATATTTCATGAATGAATTATGAAACAATTTACTTTGCCAACTAACCTGAGGGTTTTTTCGACAGCCTATCCACCAAAAACTCTGCCTATCGATCATGTCGGCATGAGCCAACACAAACATCGCTTCATCTTCATCATTTAGAACTGACAAAGAAGCGCTCTCGTGCAGGCTCTTGCAAATAATATTTGAATTCATCCATGAAGTTTGATGGTCACGTGGGCTGAACCAGTAACATGAATTATTGTAACGTATCCACCCCGTCAATCGGTCGCATTCTATTAATTTTGATAAAATTAAAGAGTCCTGTTTAATACTAGGCCTAGTTTTTTTGGGCAACTAATGAAAATATAATTAAAACACGAGATAAGTAATTTAAGCTTTGTAGAACTCATAAATATATTAATGCTAACTAAGTTAGGAGTCAAAGGTCAACTGGTTATTTTATAGGTAGGCCTACTACTATATTAAAGTGCAGCTAAATTATGTGTTCTTGTTCGCCTACAATTCCTTTGTCAAATCCAACAGCGTCTTTTCTCACTGCTCACAGTGAACAACAGTTGAACTTGCCTGAGTCGACTTTGCATAAGTCGAATAATTTCTAAGTCGATTTTTTCAGTGCCACTTTGGATTCAACTTAGGCAAGTTTAACTGTATGTCATTCTTTCTACGATATAGGATAGACTTTATTGCAATTTGCACAAAATGAAATTAAAGTTTAACATAATTCAGAACACCCAACGAATGTACTTACTACATCAAAATAACAATTACACCCCCATCAATATAACCCCCTTAAAATCAGTCAATTTTGCATTTACAAAAAAATACTTTAGAACTGTTATTTACAAATGATTAAAATTTGAGATACTTGATTAAAGGTTTTTGAAATTAGTTATTATTAATTAAAAAATTATTTTATCTGCCATTGACCTGGTTAATTCTAAACCAGTACTCAGATGAAAAATTGTGGGGCGCTTTTAGGTCGGGGGAAAGAAACTTTGGGATTGGAGGGAAAGCATGCTAACTACAGGGCATATCCAGAAATCGGGAAAGGGGAGTGCTCAGATCCGATCGGATCGGCATGTAAAAAAATAAAAATGTATTTCTCCCATTCTACGGGTTTTTTTTGTGGTGGTACAGTTAACTTTATGCTAATAGCTTTCTACTTACCGGTACTTCTTTTCACCTGAAAGGGGAGGGGGGGGGGGTGATCATTTCCTCTGAAGTGGGTGGTCGAGGGCCAATGATATACCAATTTTATTTTTTCCTATCTCTCAAGGGGGAACTCCCCACACGTGACTCCACTGAACCACCAAGCTACAGCGCCACTTCAAAGAATAGATTAGCTTTTATATTAATTACCGGTAACGTAAACTAGCATATTCATCAAATCCAGAAAATAACTTTTGAAAAGCAAAAAATATTCACTATCATAAGACAAGAATTGATCCCTTCACACGCCCCTGTAGTCTTGGTTCAAGACGGTGATTCAGTTTAATTCGTGAAAGACGATTAAAAGGCAACCATTGCGTTCCATAGCAGGTGGATCGTCATACCTTTCTGATTAACGACAAACCTCACACCACTAAACTTAATCATCCGTTGGTGGCGCACTTTATTAAAAAAATTAAAATAAATATACAGACTTGGAGCAAGTTTAACGCCCCTGAGGCCATTCCAGATATCAAAAGACCCATATTTTCTGGTGGAACATGCCCCCGTCCGCCCCTAAACCGTTTACAGTCTACCGCGAACTACCTTTTCCAAAAGTCTGTATCCGCCTCTGTACACTATCATACTTAATACTTTTACCTGGTTGTAACAATATTAGTTTCTTATTTAAGATCGGTCCTATGTAAATGGAATCAACGATTTGAGAATTTATAAACATAACTGGAAGTCTTATGTATCCAACTATATTATACTATACATTGGCGCCATAACATACTCTTCTTTATTATGATAAATATATTTTGAAACGTTTCATTACCACGACACTTAGTTTAATCAGAGTAAGTACCGCTTATCAAAATTCGGTACGAAGCAAAGTGTACTATTTATGCGTTCGAGTAAGAAAAATGTGACTAGCGGCTATGTTTATCTTTAAATAATGTTGTACTTCCGACAGTACTTTAAATTGTGCTTAATCGATCAAGATTATTTTGGTGGTTAACCAGTCTGTGATTTTTGGATATGCCTAATAAATAATGTTCTATAAATTAAGCCTTGAGGCATCAAAAAGTGCACGGCCTACCTTCAGTATAAGCATATTTTTGCAACTTTGCTATGATTTCAGATTGCATTTCCAAGCGTACTTCCATGATGTTTATCTTCTCTTGTAATTTTAAAACATTCATGCTGACATTTGCGTAATCTTTCTGCAAGGTTCTGATCTTCTTATGACCACATCGTCTGTCGTGCTTTGGTGCATCACACCTTCCCGTCATGGCCATTGAAGATACTTTAAAAGTGTATGAACAATCCGTATTGTCCATGAAATCTGGTGGAGTAACCGCGGTGGACGCTAGAATCTCACCCGCAGGTGCCCTACCATTTCCCGTCTGGCCATCGTCTCTCTCAGGCACCTTAATATCTCCTTTCGCTTGGCTTATGTCATCATTGTCTGCCTTACCATCGTCAGCGTTTCTGGCTCTATCATTTCCTCTTTTCTCAATGTTTTTCACTCTAGATTCACCATGTTTTATCTTGATCAACAAACAAACTAAAATCAATATTGTAAAACGAATATTCATTTTAGAATTAATCCTGCTTACACTTAAAACGAAAAAATAAAAACGATTTAAAAATGAACGCAATCGACTTTCTTCCAGCTCAGCTTCAGTTTCTGACGATTAATCTTAATTCCTCATCGGTGAATTTTGAATCCATATCCTTTTCCACTGATTGACTTATATTATTATAAGATATTTGATTACCATCTAAATGTACTTGTTAAATTTTGAAGACCGGTTAGTAAACACTACAGAGTTTATATAAAGTCTCGTATAACATCAATCAATCAAATATTAATTTACTAGAATACGATGAACGTGAAATGTTGTTGGCGTCTCACCGCGAGGGCTTTAACGGCTGTGTGAACACAAGATATTATAATATGAGTGTAAAAGTATGTCGTAGTCAGATGCACTATCAATCACATTAGGCCAAGGTTGGAATTGGGGGAGAAGTGCAACGGGAAAGGAAGGCTATATGATTGGTAATAATGTGTTGAAATTTGATGTGTGTATTACTTCATTATTTACACATATTGGTGTTTCCATAATCTAAAAAAATCAATAATAGATTGCATTTGCCTTCAGCAGTCTAAAAGACTAATTATTAACATTTCAAAAATGCGTGTGTTTGCAGGAATTCTAGTTTGGTCAAAATTGTCTAAATCAAATTTAAAATGACATTGAAGGAGGCTTTGACTTATAGAAAATGTGACTTAGAGATTGTTAATTAATCAAAGACTCTTCAGTCCGGCATAAGGTCAATTCGACTTAAACATAGTTCGACTTAGGCAAATTCGACTTAGGCAAGATTCACTGTACTATAATAGGAATATTTTATGTAACAGTGTTAGATGTGACCCTATAGATTAAGCTGGTGACAACTTTGACACTCTTAACTCAAAGAAAATCCATTGGCGAATAAAAAAGGAAATTATTTTATTTTAAAACAGAAAAAAAAACCTACACAGTAATTAAAGTATGTTTCACTATGGAAACCGACTATCCAGACAAATAAAACCAAATCACCAAGAATACTATAATTTTTCAAGGATATACACTTGTTAATGACACACTAAAATTATTAAAGCGTGGCTGATGATACATTTTATTAAAAATATTGATCGATACGGTAGTTGTATACCTAACAGTGTTTAAAAACGGGTAAGGCCTAATAAAAGTATATGTTATACAGAAATAGTTTGACATTAATATAAAGGCACTGGCTAATATTAGAAGCAAAAAAAGCGTCACACAAGTTTTCAGTTGGTCAGCATGGACCCCGAAATTCCAACGTGGGTCCCATGATATTGAGGATAATCAAGGAGGTTTTATGGGATAATTCAAGAAAAGTACATCATAATGAGACAATTATTATGTCTGGAAAATGACTTAAAGATGGCAAGTAAAGTCTATTGAAATTTGTGTTGGTCTGTAGAAAATTGTCAGTCATTTAATTCAGGCCTATTCGTCTCTTAAAGTGTGGAAATCAACAATAACGGTAGTCCTAAAGAAAAGAAAGGCACGAGACCAGCTATAAAGAGGGGTCTAATGCCAAGTTAGCCGAGCGTATTCGAGTATTATAATTATTATTTGCGCACTCACTGTCCTCCGCGTTTGACTTCAATATGAAAGTGTTGCGGAGTACCTGTCAAAGTCAAAGTATTAACCCTGACATGGCAATATACCCTAAAATTTACATACATTGCAGAACCCGCTGAAAAACAAATTATATCTCTAGTATTTTCCCTGACGCAAAAAACGTATAATTTTGCAGTACATTCTGCTTATTGGCCCTGGATTCTATTCCTAGTCACTAAGTGCAAACTAGGTGGTCTAGTGGTTTGGATGCCAAACTTAATTATCTGGAATCGTTCGAATCCCACCCGAGAAAAAAAAATTTCGTGAATATTCTCAACTGAAGAAAACAGTCATTGAGGTCTAATAACTCTACGATATAGGTTTATTGAAATTCTCAATTTAATAATTTATTCATCAAAAACAAATACAAGAAAGAGACACGCTGTGTACCACGTATACCTACAAGTATAGGATTTATCAACATGTGTGTCAACACATTTATTTTACAAATTATAAAAAAAATACAGAAATACAGATCTAACACTGATCAACCATTGAATTATATCTTAATACCTCCATGGATCAACGGAATTAGGCTAATACAGTATATTGGTAGCTGCTTGCAACGAAGTAGATTTAAGTGTCTCTCATATGCGGTCAAACTAAAGGCATGTTAACGGTATGCGTTAAATTTCCCGCTACACGTACTAATAGTATTGGTAGGCTAGCTCAGACCATGGAGGCTCAGGCAAATGAAAATAAATTAGATATAACAACAGTGGATATAACTTACCAGAATGTCAAGCATCGAAGCATTTTTACCCATAAATGTGGAAATATAAGACTAGGAATACGAATCTTGTTAGATGTGTACAGAAGATAATTTATTTCTCATTGTACAGTTTGGTATGCCGTCTGTTGTTATGCAAAATATGTACAGGCGCGGATCCAGGATCCGCCAAAGGGGAGAGGGGGGGGGGGGCGCACTTTTCCATTCCGGGTGGGCGTGATTTCCCCATTTTTGGGTCCTCTGCTAACGTATTTTAATCATATTTTGGGTTTTTAGTGTAAATTTTAGACCCGGCGCACCTAATATAAGGGGGCGGGGCGCAACTACGTTTTGACGATAATAGGGGGCGCCGTTTGCGCCCCCTAAATCCGCTCCTGATGTAGGCTATACCGAAAAGGTGTATCTTCCAAAACTTAGTCGGCTATAATTACTGTACCGTGGTATTGTAACATTTTATAATCATGGGCGGATCCAGTGAAAAAAGAAAAATGTGGTCCGGTTCCAAGTTAGGCAAGCATAGGTGTGATAGTAACAGCAAACTGCACAATATACGTGGTGTCCAGTTCCCGCCTAGGGTCCAGAAAAATGCTCTGTACAAATAATGTAACCTTCCAAGGCAAAAGTTGGTGGGGTGGCCAAGTGGGCCACCAGGCTTCCCCCCACCCCATTTTGACTTGGACGAATATTTTGTAATATTATTGTTTGCAATAAATTATCTGTGTTTGTTTATAAATTAGCCTGGGGAGGACTCAGATCCCTAGAGACAACACGAATTTTGGCACCGGCCCCCTCTCTCCGGCATCGCTCACCTCTATTCATCTCTGCTGGATCCGCCCCTGGTAGCCTGGTCACCCACCCGACCCCCTTGGATACGCGCTTGTATAAGTAAAAATATTAATATTGTATTTGCTTATAATATATTTCTTCTGTTTGATAATACGTATAACATTTTAAATACAACATTATTTTGAAAATATGCATGCGTGTGCCTACGCTGTTTATTAAAACACATAACTTTATGTATTTTTATTTCGACATTCTCGCCCATAATTTTTTTATTTATTGTAGATAAGATCAATATAAACTGTAATATATTGTTGAAAACTGAACGATTACTTATGAAATACAGGCTTTAATATCTATCTGTAATTTAACAAATATTTATTTAAATGCAAACAAATAGGCCAACAACGCATGAGGATTTTTAGTTGGTTACAAAATAAAAATACAATAAGAAGCAAGAGTAGGACGACTAAATTAAATATTATCTAGATAAAAATCAAGCTATTAATTTCTTTCTTATTTTTTATATAAACTTGGAAGCTTGCTACGTTTAATAACCTTGGCGGTTAACAGTTAGTTATATTAGCGAATCTTGAATAATGTCTACAATCGTGTTTTGATGTTCTAATATTCTAAATACCACTTATTTACAATCAACTCACCGGCTTCGGGTCTAGCACAACATAACTCTGTTAACAAGGTAGATAATAGTGACAAGGTAGACAGGGTTAACACTGTAATAACTACCATACACCAACCTTGCTACCTATCCCATTATAACCGAGACCCATACATCTCTGAATTAACCTCCCAATGGAGCCTATCGATGGTTTGGTCAACAATTCCCAACAATAGGAAAACACAGCCATTAATAGATTTTTAGACTGAAACTATGACAATCAATTACTTATTGAGCTTAAGGTATAACAATAATAATAATAACTTCAACAAATATACTACCTAATTACTAGGTAGTTCTCTGTGATGCTATGTAGATCTTCCTAGTAATTTAACATGATACCCACCTTTTTTGAGGGTGGTGTTTTTTCAAAGCTTCTCAAGCCTACGAAAATCAGACTTGCTCACATTGCTGGCAAATTAAATCATTGATGATAGAACGAAAAGTTCGAAGAGAAATCAAGATGAACACAAATTTAATAATTTAAGTTGCCATAGTGATGTGAGCAAGTCTGATTTTTGTTAGCTTGAGAAGCTATTGAAAAAAATTAAAAGCAGAGGCTGATATTAATTTTCTTAATAATTTTAAGCAGTTCGGCACTAAACCTTTATTTGCTTGTACAGTTGAACCTCCCGTAAGCGGACACCCTCGGCTCTGGAAAAAGTGTCCGCTTACGGGAGGTGTCCGCTTACGATAATTTTGGCCGATAGAGGGCCGAAGTTGTAAAATTATGCATACGCCAATATGTCTCACATTTCACGGCATTTTCAACTCAAATGGCCTCTCAAATGTCTAGACACCATTTTTTATATTTTATTAAATATTGTTTACCGTTTTTTAAGATTGGCTGAGTAATATGATTCCAAGCCATTACAGTATAAGGACAATTTTGTATAGAAATTTGTACTCGTTGTACAGAAAAATCACAAAATTTTCCGGGATGTCCGCTTATGGGAGGTAAATTAATATACAAAAAATCGAAATATTAAGACAAAAGGTGTCCGCTTACGGGAGGTGTCCGCCTAAGAGAGGTACCAAATGAACCGATTAGATAGGAAAAACAACTGGGTCTTTGAATTAGTGTCCGTTGTGGGAGGTGTCCGCTTACGAGAGGTATGCGCACAGGGCGGTTCAACTGTACTTAACGGTACTCTTGTTGGACGATAGCTACCATAACGTGAGGCTAATCATAGTCAAATTAAACAAGGGTTGAACTCCCATTAACAAATTATAATAGTTTTTTTTTTTAATCGAGCGCCCTCACTTTTACCTTCATCAAGGAAAATATGCATTAGGCCTAGACCATGGAGTGAAGAATTACTCCATGATTAGACGAGACTAACAATGCGTACAATATATTAAAACAATGGTACATTGTAAAGTTTATATGTAAAATTTTCTGTACAAAAATTGACATAGGTTTAATAAAAAATGTAATAAAACTGGCAATCGGCCTATCTTCACAGCACCTCCTTAAATATTGAAATCATAGTGGAAATAAGCCCATGGGCTTATAACTTTTTTAACATTGTTGACAGAGTGCTTACATTGAGTGAGGGTTAAAGAATGGAAATCAATTTTACAATTTTACCGAATTTTTTTAGCATTTTGATGAATAAGTTTGCATAACCTAATGACAGACTACTGAGGTCGCATAATGTTAAGCTTTAATTTTTGACTGTATAGCCTAGTCCACCAAGATGCTATAAGCGTCTAGAGGTTTATTATTTTTACAAATTTTCTAAACCCACCCGTGGCGCAGTCACTCTGTCTGTTTCTTCTAACTGTAATAGGGACCTGATCTGTTCCCCCTCCCCACGTTTAGAAATTTCTATCCGCTTCAGTAACTCATGGTCTCGTGGCGGATCGAGGAATCAGGGGGCGCCGTGGCAACCCCGGAGCCGGAGGGCCGCTGATAATCCTATAGCGAGATCCTGGATCCGCCTCTGAGGTCCAAATCTAGCATTTTTTTTGACTGTGAAAGCCACTACTCTATGGAAGAAAGAACTTTACGTTATCGATTAATCAACCGTACCCCGTAGAGCATCGCCATGCGTGAATTTAGTTGCTCTGAAATGTGTCACAAACCGTTATTATCTTCTAAAACTCAGCTCTCACTTGTAACCTGCGATAAATCTTAAGTACGGTTTCGATTCCTTATTTAAGAAAATTGGGCGTCATCATTTTCCATCGATCATCAAAAATACCAAATACAGTACTCAGGTGCGACGGAAGGAGTTATTGATTGGTACAGCAAGATTGTCCTCACTAGCCCCACGAATACCATGTTTAGGAGGATTTCCAAAATTTGTAAAACTGACACCTCTAGATGCTCGGAAATAACAGATTTCATTCATTTTGTATGTTGCTTTGATAGGGTCAGATCCATTAATTTGGGAATGTACAGGGGCGATACGTATAGGCCTCCAACTGGGTTACGGTCTACACATACCTGCAACCCCATCATGGTTGATAACGGTTCGCCGCCCCTGATACTTGGAACTTAAAACTGTTAGGGCACTTATTACTCACCAGGGCTTACGAAACATTACCAGACGCTTATTCACGCGAGATTACGGTATTCAACCATATTTTAAAACATTTTTTCTACGCTTTTATTTCAGTCCATCAAAAGTAATAGTGTAGGCTACTTCTGAACCAAAACAAAAATCAAGCCCAGAAGACATGATTTAATTGTTCGATTCAATTCATTCAAGACAATCAATCCTCCTTCGTTTGCCGTACTCCGCGTTTGAAAGCATCGTGAATTGAGGTAGCGAGAGGAGTTATAATAAAGAATGGTCAATGCCTTCTAAGAGCCCGTTCACACACAAACGACCATCGTTGATTACATTGCGTGTCCGTCATCTCGGCTTTTGGTACCCTCCACAATTGAAGGCATCGGGCGTTGAGGTACCCGGTAGGTCGACCATCTGACCATTTCCTATACCCCATAATTTCGTTATTCACACAAGTAAAGTCTTTTCTCTGCAAGATAAAAACAAAGAAATGATTTTTCACACTAGTGGCAAGTCCGTATTATTGTTACGATACTTTCGTCTCACAGAGAGAGACACTGGTCTGAATAAGTTTGTTCTGTGTCTTCCTACCCCCGTAAAGTTGCAATGTGGCCATATTATACCGTAGTGTTTGCTCTCCCCTAAAATTGACCCCCCCCCCCAAAAAAAATGAAAATAACGGCCAAAAATACGTAAAACATGGTACATAGCCTTTCGTTTTTGCTTATCAAATTTAAAATGAAGAACATGGTATCAGAAATAGTGCCCCCCCCCCCCACTCTTTAGCGGGATGAACCAATATTGAAAAATGATCCGATTTATTTGAAAGACAATGACTGATTGATTGTTTTTTTCTTAGATTTCGTGCTGATCCAATTTGTCATCTGGATTGAAGATCGTAATTCATAAGCATAACAAAAGCACAATAATTTGTAAAATTAAAAGTTACAAGAGGGTTAATTATGCCTGTTATACCTGGTATATCTTAAACTGACAGTTATTACTACTAGATATTTTAACTGGATTAATTTAGTCTGTGGTGGTCAGGGAGACTGTATACGGACACCTTTTGTCATTGAAATCGGTAATTGCTAATTTACAATATATTTAAAATAGGCGAGAGCTGCAGTCTAACCGATTGTCTGGTTTGTTCGTTTAATTGTAAAGCCCTTGCATCCTTTGACGGATCGCAACACGGATCATCCATTCCTAAATCGTTTCTCCGGGATGATCCGTGTTATCTCCGGCGCTACTATACCCGGTAAACACCGGGCAAGCGCCCGGCCATTGGCGATCTGGCAGAAATTTAACTTGCTTAATTTTTCATCCCGGAGTTTACGGATGAACAGCGATCCGTACTGTTTCTTATAGGCACCGTGTACCTACGTATAGACGCCCAAATACATCCGGGACGCTCCTTGTAGACTCTGGGATGTCCCTTAACTCCGGTTTCAACCAAATCTGGGGCGGATTTAAGGGAGGCCGGCCCCGCCCCTCAACTTTCGGAAATTAAAATATATCAATATTATTAAAAATGTCTATAAAACAAAAATATTCAGCAAGAATTGATTACTTAAGACGCCCCTGAGGCAATTTCCGGGCATCTAAAGACCAAAAATTTCCGGGGGAGCACGCCCCCGGGCCCCCCTTAAACTTAGACTCTCTACCGCCCCCCTCCGGCCCTCTCCCTGTTTTCAAAAGTCTGCATCCGCCCCTGCAAATATGGGTATGAAACACACTAATAGCATTAAGTGAATGTATAGATGTGTCCAATCTGCTATACTTTATGCTCTCGTTCAGTTGGTCCTGATTACGTTCAATAAGCTACTGTATTTTAAAGTTCAATAACCCAATCAGTTTGAAATTATCAGACAATTCTTAGTAATGTGTATTGGTTATCCCATCAGTTAGTTGCTCTGTCGGTCTGTGGGTCCATTTTGATGTCAGTATTCATTACCGTATATATGCTACTTTTCCAGTTCTCAGTCTAATTGGTTTAAAATTTATCAGGGAATTTCTTAATGTCTTTTTGATTACCTCGGCTTAAGGATTATAATCCAGTCGTTCGGTCTGGAGGTCGTTAATGGGAGGGGTGGAGATCGCATCTTATTAGAATGCCAGTCTTGGTAATAACAATTATTATTATTATGTAGAAATTAACACACATTTCACGGGTTGAAACCAAGTCTAGGTTTACAGGTAATTTAATGAACAGTAGTTCTCGTACTGATCGATCGATGCTTGTCAACACTATTCCTAGTATTCAGATGCGCGGTCGCATCTGATAATATTTACTCTTTGTATATAAGCAGAACAAACTAATTTAGATAATACAATTCTACGATAACAAGAGCTGAAACAACAATTAGCAAACCGTTGTGACAGTAGAGAGGTTCACAGGGCTGGGTTTAGAGGGGGCGCATCGGGCGTGCGCCCAATCTAATATTGTCAAAAATACATGCAATACATTGCGTGCCGCCTCTAAAATTTTCCCAAAAAATTAGATAATACAAACTGCAGAAAACTAAACAGCATAAGACAGTCGAAATACATACAAATAAAAGTTGTATTGCTTGTTGAAATTGAAACCTTTGGTGTGCCCACCTGGCCAGAAATTTTTGGGCCCCTCTTTTACACAATCTTGAATTCGCCCATGGTTCACATCGAATTGCAGCCATATCAAACATGTCCGCTGCAGAAGGTGGTCGCTTACGAGAGTTTCGGCCGATAGAAAGCTAAACATTTAGAATCACGATATTCGCGCACATTTATCTGTATTCTTTTTAACTAGACTTCATGATCATGAAGGTTACGGTATGTAGGCGTACATTATAAAACAATTTGTTTTACGACCAAGGAGCGAATAAAATAAAGCCAAGGATGTATATTAGAAATTGTACTCACTGTCAAAAAGAACTAACTTTTCGGGGGCCAAAAAGGGGTAATTTATCATAGAAAAATCAAAACTGTTAAGTCTAAAAGGTCCGCGGTGCTTACGAGAGGTTAAAAATGTAATGATAAGACAGAACGGGCTTTTGAACGAGAGTGTCCGTTGTGGAACGTCATAGCTTACAAGAGGTGTAAAAATTATCGACGAAGAATAAATCCACTGAATAAAGAGCTAAAGCCATGAATAAGGGGGTCAAGGAAGTGGCATAGTAGCCAATCAGGTTGTAGATAGGACGTTGAATGACAACTATGGTATTTTACAGGTATACCAATGCATGTTAAATTGTAAATTCAAGCATCTAGCCATAACGTCTCATAGACAATTATGCTGAGTCATTGATCCGAATGACTGATCCAATCATATTTTGATGTGAACTCCATATATTTAATACTAACTATTTCCATCTAGAATACTGGTCTAAAAGACAAATATTTCATTTAAAATAAGCACAGCAATAAACACGAGTACAATATTATAAGATATTGGAGTACAAATCGGGAGAACTATTAATATTAATGCATATTTTTATCGCGTCTAACCTTTACTACACTGTTGGGAAATGAGACATTTCAATTGCCGTCATTTTCCTGAATAATTAATGAGTTTTTAATATTTTGAATACATTCATGTAAATAAACATGGCACATATAAGATTAAAAATAGTAATATTGATATATATAAAAAGATTACGTGAAGAAAAGTAAAAACAAAGACAGACAATTTAATTATATGTGTCCTTGACTCTTCCGTGACCCTTGACTGACAAATTAAAGAATGGAATGATCAACGGACAATTATTGTAGAAAGTGCCTGCTAAATAAAAAAAAACAATTGGATTATTAAAACCTCAAAAACTAGCGTATTAAACGCAATGGAAATTTATCACGATAACCAATGAAAGAATCCCGTGCCAAGGTTCGGGGAGGGGGAAACTCACCCTGGAATTATTTCCCCTAGAAAAATCACTTCACATTATAAATTACGGTTTATTTGAAAAGCAGTGAAAAGTCCACCAGTCCAGGTGTGGGATGCTAAGTCCCATATTGAGAGTCTGTTAAATATGGCCTGAGTGTTTTTTTTTCTTGGGGACGATGGAGTCCGGAACCGGTGGAGAGAAAACATTTCTGCACAGATGCACTCAGGTGCACTTTTACGGTGCTTATTTCCGACATTTCATGGCCTTTACAACACATGACCACTATAATTTCTAGACTCCGCATTTTCTATTAAATATTATACATCATTTTAAGATGATTTGGTTTCAGCGATTACAATAGGATTTTGTGCGGAAATTTGTACAAAAAATAACAACGTTTCCGAGATGACCGTTTATTGGAGGTAAAAGTGTCTGCGGTCGCTTTCAGAGAGGAGACCCTTGAGGTAAGGTATCAAATGCACTTATCGGATAGGAAAGGACAAACGGGATGTAGAATTTGTGTCCGTTACGGGAGGTGTCCGCACAGGGAGGTTTTTCTGTAGAAACATAGAGCTATAAAGCTCCATGGTAATAATGTAACTGTAATCAAATGAAGGCCGTTGTCTCTCAAAGCAAACTAATACTAATGGTCAAAAAAATGTCAATTCATTAGCCGCCGCCTCATCGTTAAATGAGGTTTCTTTCACTCGGCAATGAGTGGACTCTCCAGGTAATATCATATAAATTGATCATCAGCCGCGGGCAAATAGATATTCAGTTACATACAAACACAAACGGAGTGCTCCAAAGATTGTTAGGCCTATATTTCTATCTTTTGAATGACTTTTTGTCCACCATACCAGGTGGATTGCCATACCTTTCTGATGTTTGAATAACGACAAACCTCACACCACTAAAAATTCATCATCTACTGGTGGCGCATTTCATTAAACACTTAAAATATAATATACAGACTTGGGGCAAGTCTACCACAAACCAACAAAGTTCTAATCCTGAATTTTCCTAATCTAGCTTAGGCCTATATTATTTTAACTCCAGTTGGCTACCAGTCTAAATAATGAGGTTTCGCAAATTAATGAAATATGATAATGAAAACGGATACGTTACTCTTGTTAATAAGTTTTAAAATAGGGCTATATTTAATTTTCTACCTACGAGTTGTTGATCGTAGTAAAATACTGACCAACAGTGACAGATATTAACGTGTTTAATTGAAACGTTACGTTACAAGAATTATGACGTATCCATTTTCGTATTTCGTGAAGTTGCGAAACCTCCCTATCCTAAATTGACAATTGACAATTTTTTTTATAGGAGGAAAGTGAGGGCGCTCGATTAAAAAATGTCTTGAAAGGCAAACTCCTGATTCAATTTACGGCAAAATTATCGATCAACAAGAAAAAAAAATTATTAGGGTAAGGTAAGGAATGTAAATTCTAAATTTGATGACGTTTCAGGTTGTGGTATGGGAGTAGTGGCCAAAAAGGTGGTTTTTGAAAAATCCATATGGCGGCCAGGCCATGTGACATGGGGTGCCTATTTTCGAACGCGCACGGTCGGTCGGGGTAGGGGAAGGAGTGTAAATTCCAAATTTGAGGACGTTTCAAGTTTTGGTATGGGAGTAGTGGCCAAAAAAATGTGTTTTTTTTAAATCTTAGATTTCGGCCAAGCCATGTGACATGGAGTGAGCATTTTCTAACTCGTTCGAGATATTTACCTCATAAGTTTATCCTGAAAATTTTGTGAGAATAAAGTGTTTCTTTCAAAATTTATGCTCACAGACAAATAGGCCTAAAAACGAAAAAAAAAAAAAAATACGCAACTCAAATTAATACCCGGAAAACGTAGTTTACCGAGCGGTAATAATGTATTCTATCAGAGCTTTCGACTTTAATACGGTAATAAATATAATCAATTTTTCTTCAATAATATTTTGATTAATACTTTTTAAATTTTAAGTGGGGCATTTTTTCATAAACAAATTTATGTGTACACTATCTTTGCTGTGCACAACATTCACTACCGTATGAGACGCCGCTTGTACCAAAATCAGTTTAGTCAATTTGCCTACGAGAGGCAGTTTGTGCCTTATTAGTTATAGTCAACTTAATATGACCGCTGTTACTATCTCCCCAGAATAGTGAACCATGCATTTGAGAGCTGCAATGGTTCTAAAAAAATACATCTATCCTCACCGTAAAATTGTACTGGCATCCAAGCCACCAGGCCGAATTCATCGATGTAAAATCGGCAACACGGGCGACGAATTCTGCTTCCTCGTTACTGTTAATGAGGGCTAGGTCAGAGCCTTTTCCTTTACCTTGGCATACGGCCCGAGCCGTATCGTACGTAACTTGCTTGCCATCAGGCGAGAACCAGTAACATGATTTATCGAACCTCCACCATCCGTGCGTTTGACTGCATTTATCTGTATGGAAATATGGATGAATTATGGAAAATATATATGTTTAATCGTAACATGAATTATTGCATGTAATATCTACCTGACAGTATGATATATTGTAAACTATGTGATATACACAGAAGACAGTGATGAAGGTCACTTTGCCAAATATTACGAATATTCTACTGCTAAAAGTATAATAATTTATCATTGGCATGACGGCATGACATAATACTGACATACAATACTTGATCAAAAATATTGGACAACACAGATCTAATTTCCAACATCGTTCAACGGAATTGTTAACGATCTTTTAACAAATTGAGAAACATGAAAACATGCAGATTGTGATGCATTAAGAAAAAAAGAGTAGGCCTAACATTATAGTTTGTTAATATTTCTCGAGCTTCTTCGACCTAAATTGTATACCGTTAAATCCTTATAACATTACGTTCCAGGCACCTGTATCTATTTATCATCCTTACGTTCCCTGTATAAAACGCAAAGAATGAATCATTCCAACTTGGCATCTATACTGAGTATTGAAGCTTAAAAGTGACTTTTAATCCCAAGATAATTATATTGAAAACATTGAAGTGAACGCTGAAGAAGGCCACTTTGAGTTTCCATACTAAGTGCTTTTAGTGAATTTTGCAACGAGTCGTTTAATTTTGCTTACTCAGATGACAACATGTTTTGGTATGAAAATGAGTTCTCGGTAGGCATAATTATATGTTGCTAACAATTCCAATAGGTGATAATTGCGATAATGATATTTTGAAGCAAAAGCTTTTTTGTCTGTCAAGTAATGATAAACTGTGGATCTGTAGTTTTCTTAAAGAGGCTCATCTATGCTTGTGATGAGCTTCTGTGCAAACAATTGAATTAAAAACAAATAAACCAAACAAATCCCAACATGACTAATACTCTATTTTTAAAGGCATAGAATGCAAAAACTTTTCGATGATTTGAGAAAAAATGGAAAAATATTTGTCTATAATATGGTATTTTACACGTGTCACTGTTATTAAATACTAAACCCCCACCAAACAATATCCAAAAATGTTTAATTAATCTAAGTTTTAATTTTTGAAGAAACAACAGTTATTAACGCATAGATACTTTTTTTTTTTATTATTTTGACACTGATAAAATATAAAATGGATAATGGTTGCCAGCCAAGGCAGAACAATTTTGATTTCAAAGCATTGTTTGCAACACTTGGAGAAAATTTAATAAATACAGAAATGTTTATGCTCATGATGATAAATTTCAGTCTACTACAAAATATACAAGTAAATATTTATGTTTAGTTTATATGTCTTGCCTATTTTGGGGATATATCGGGTGGCCAAAAAACGTCACTTATTTCAAACTCCACTAGTTCTGGTGTTTCTAAATGAATAAGGCTAAACATTTGGTATTGTGTCCATCAGGTCTTTGTCTTTAAATGCTGAAAATGGCAATGTTGTGCATTTGGTACTTTTGTCACAGTGAAAAAATTAAAATTTGAAGTAAAAAAACGATGCACCAGATGGCAGATGTCACTTATGGCACAGTGCCAAAATGTCTCCCTAACTGTAGAGATCTTTACCCAGGGCACAATTTTGTGTTTCAACAAACCAATTCTAGATGAACTGAAGAAAAGATAGCCAGAGCCTGGGGAATCTCTGGATGAGGTTAGGCACTGCCTTTCTTCATGGAAAAATAGACTTTGCAAAGTTTGTGATCAGGATGAAGGACACATCAAGCATTTGGTGTGATTATTAAAGGAGGTTAAACCTTCTGTCATTCTGGCGTGTCAATATTCGATATGCATTTTAAAAATTTTCATTGTGAGGAGACGGTTCCACCAAAGACCTTTGAACTTTGTCAACTTATAGACAATATCCAACTGTGTATATGTGCAAATGTTCAAGTAGCTAGTTTATTGCATATGGGAATTAGAGAGGTTTGAATCTAGGGAAATGTTTTTGTACCACCCGATATAACATCATTTATTCAAAAACTACCGTATAGTTTATTACTGTATACAATTTACTGTACAGGTTCTGTTAAAAACGTGTAACGAAGAAAAATATATATAAATAAAGTAAATTCTCTTCATCTTTTACTAAGAAAAGCTAACAACATTATTAAGCGAGTTTTCAGATGCACTATAGAAAAATAGTGTTCTCATGAGACTAATTGATAACTGAAAGATTAGTGTTTTTAAGATTAGTGACTGAAAGACTATTGACTGAAAGATTTGTGACTGAAGGATTAGTGACTAAAATATTAGATATTGAAAGATTAGTGACAGAAAGATTAGTGACAGAAAGATTAGTGACAGAAAGATTAGTGACTGAAAGATTAGTGACTGAAAGATTAGTGACAGAAAGATTAGTGACAGAAAGATTAGTGACAGAAAGATTAGTGACAGAAAGATTAGTGACTGAAAGATTAGTGACTGAAAGATTAGTGACAGAAAGATTAGTGACAGAAAGATTAGTGACAGAAAGATTAGTGAC
>JAOTQE010063077.1:0-18257 GCA_025631205.1 Nesometra sesokonis
CGATATTTTCTGACAAACAGTGACCCCGAGAGGTCAAATTGCAGTACAGATTAGGATTAGCTGCTTCGCAGCAATTATTATTCAGCTATATGGTTTTTATTGTTTAAATATTTACATTTGAGGGTAATACCTAAAAATATTGTATGAGCTGAAAAAAAATATTGAATGAGTCGAAGATGACAAACATGTGGTTATTAAAAACCACATGTTTTTTGCCAGTAATAATGGGTACCATAATTAAAAGAAGAATGTGAGTTTTAACACATTTTTGTAGGGTTAGCATTCAAAAACCTTTATTTACATTTTACACATTTTATTTTAATTTATTATACATGTTTTACATATTATACTGACAGGACAGTTGTGAGGTTAACCTCAACCTGTCAGTGATCTTAAAATATTCCCCTCACCCACCTGTGCAACTCAAGTGACTGTGTTATAATCGCTACGCTTTTTCATTGAACTCGTGTTTCGAAGGAATTAGCAGTATTTAAATGCACATTTTATTTACTAGAAACAGACCCTATGTTTCTGATCAGCGCCAGACTCTCAGTATGGGAGGTCATGGGGTACATTGGATGTGGGAGATTGGTCCTTTACACTTGTTCGTTTGTTCGTGAATCATTAGTAAAATATCGATGGCTCGCGACTAATACTAATTTTAGTAAACTCGTACTGTGCAGAATTGCTCACTGGTGCAGGTCCATTGTAGAAGATGGGGAGTATAAAAAAGACGGACTGCACCAGTGGTTGGGTTGGGGATAGGGATGTTTTCCATAAGCCTCTAGATGCCCATGCAGAGCATGCTTTATCAAGAAAAATAGTCTTGCTATAGTTTATTATTTCAAATTTGTGTTTTCAGTCCAAAAGGTAGGGGAACAATTCTTAAAAATTTGTGGTCATCCCCCTACAACTGTTCCGGTAGAATCGCTTGATATCATAAGCATGCAGCCTATTGCATACTTACTGATTTTGAAACATTGGCAAAATTTTTGAAGCCCCAAAATGTGGGCTAAGTGTAGAAAGACCACTTTACCCACCCTAAATCTGAGGCTGTTCCTGATGTTGAGACTTTAAAAACAGATCTGGCTTTAGCACGAAATTCTGTTTTCCTGAGGGTCAGACCATTTCTGTAATCATTCACAGAAATCATTACTATTGAAGTATTTTAATATTAAAATAGTGTTATCAATCAGTGCAAATTCCGCATTGCTATAGGATGCCATTTGTATTCATGGTGGAGATATAAATCATTCTCACAAAGAATACAAATGAGAGAAATTGACAACTCTTGTTATTCTGATTAAAGCTGTTCATTTCTACTGTTTCTTCAACCGTTCCATTAAAACTAACTAATGTATACAAAATGTTAACATAACCATCCCCAGAGAGATGTTTAGGTTACGGTTGAGTGCACATGATGATGTCGCGTTTGAACGCACTTGGTATTAAAGCATCTAATGTACCGTCCAATTATTAGACACGTCAATAGATACCCACAAGGATGTGCAAATCGTAAACTCATTTACGAAAATTAATGGTTAACTGGCAGCAGGGTATATAACAGCCAGTAATTAGATTATCACTGAAATGTTTTAATGTTTTCCTATAAATAGGACTTAATTAAACTTGTACATTGAACTACAGGTGACCAGAATGACCTCTAGATGACTTGTGTTTAATAAAGTAAAGCATGTCTATAAAGGTGTCATCATCAGGGGAGGGTTCAAACTTTTTGAAAACGGGTGAGGGAGGGGGCAGAAGGGGGACCAGTAGACAGTCAAAGTTTTAGGTGTGTCCAGGTGTATGCTCCCCTGAAAGTTTTGGATTTTGTCCGGAAATGGCCTCAGGGACGTGTTAAGGGATCAATTCTTGCTGAAAATTTTCGTTTTATAAACAGTGTTAATAATATTGATATATTTTACTTTCTAAAAGGGGAGGGGGTAGGCCGACCTGGCTTCCCCCCCCCACCCCCTTAAATCTGCCCCTGATCATTAAGCTTAAAAAATACTTTGTCCTATTTGAAAGTTTAGGATAGGAGCGGGAGGAAAACATTTTTTTAAAACTAAAGATGCCATTGAAACATCAACCAAAATGAGAGTCAGGTTTAATGAGGCAGAAATTTTTGTATACCTTATTTTGCAGACCCTACTACGACGCAAAATATTATGTAAGAAAGTATAATGCATACTCCAAGCAATGAGTTACACGCCATAGTGACAGGATTCAATATTTTGACATAAATTGTGTCATCATCAGGAATAACCAAAGGATATTGATTTGAAAGAAAACTAAAATTTCATTTCTGGCATGTTAAAGAATCTTCCGACAAAAATCAAACTTTTGAGTCACATTTTAAAAATATTTTTACTCCGACCTCCGATTCATGAATATTTTTCTGAAAATGAATATTAAATAATAGACTTAAAACCATGGTATTTGTAACATTTTTCAATCTATACTCTTGTATTCACTCAAATCAAAGTTTAAGTCATGTCCCGGGACTCTTCTATTGTTATCATAAGATAGGCTTTCTTCATCAGTGCTTCTATGAATGAATAATGTGCTTCTATGAATGAATAATGTCTTCTTGAGATCATGAATTTAATTGTCCAGGCCCATTATCACCTAATTCTTTACAGAATCGTTCAGGAACATACCATCATCATCGTTATGGAGCCACCATCGTTATCATGATCATTCATCATCATAATCATCATCATTGTCTGTCAAGTCCAATGTCATCATCATTATCAACGTCATGATCCTCATCATCTTTGTCATCATAATCATCGTCATTGTTGTCATCATCATCATATTCAATGTCATTGTCATCATCAGGCCTAAAAAATCGTACACAAGCACGACCAATCCAAATCTTGAAAATCAGTGTGGCTTTGTTTTTTTCATGTCATCAATTGTTTGGGTAAAAAATAAAATAAAATTATTTTGAAAACTTTTAAAAGGTAAAAAATAAATAAATTTATCAAAAAGTTCCATATGAAAAAAAAGGTCATCATTATTGACATAATTATCATCATCATTATCATTATCATCATCTTCATCTTCATCATCATCATCAACAACATCATCATCATTATCATCATCATCATCATCATCTTACTGTATAGATTTTTTTGTGATGCGTGATACTGATGAATAAGCAATATTGTTTAATTTTCTCTGTTGCACTGTAGACTTTCTTTTTCCATCAATCATTTTTCCTGTCATATTTTGTAGATGTGTTAAAAACTACTCATTTTTTGATGAGGAAGTTAGAGTGTGGAGTTATGAATTGTCACTTGAAAATGAACAAAAATCATATCAGTAAATTAATTTTATAGTTAACCTGCTTTTCCTGAAGTAAAATTAAAAGGAACTTGAAAATATAAAATTCTCTAAGCAAAAAGGTTAATTTAATACTGAATTGTTTTTGTTTTGTTTTTTAATTTTAATTTAATGTTTAATTATTTTGTGTCACATCCAACAGCAAGTTTACTCGCCACTTACAGGATGAGATCTACGGCATGCTTTCTAAACCAAGTCTCATCATAAGGCTTGGGGAGTGGCATTGTTAAGTCGTGAGAACCAACATAGCATTCAGCCAGGTTCGAACCCAGGACCTCAGGATTGGAAGGCAAGCATGCTAACCACCAAGCTACAGCTTAATTCTAAGTATATTTTTCCTAGTAATTAAAAGTAAATCAATAGTCGGAGCCTGAAGGCTCATAGGACTGGCGCTTATTCCGCGGATGAGAGTATGATACTACCCCTGGGTAGACTGAAGCAATGTGAGTAAAGTGTGTTGCTCAGTTACAGAAGCAACTGGCATGAATCTCGAACCACTGACCTCTCGATGGAGATTTTGAACCACACCTGAAGTGCTAACTACTCCCTTCTTTTATTTTGTTTTATAATATTTTGTCAATGATTTTTTAATTTTGTATGCTAAGTTTTACATTTTTAATGTTTGTACTTAGTGTATGTTCAAATAAATTAAATAGACTATTCAGGGTGCAACTAGACGGTGGTAACCCATCCCTATCACCCATTTGGAGATGCCATACTCAAAAATGTTCCCAATTCAGTCGTAGGTAATGAGGTATATGCTTTATTTGGTATTTGTTGAAAATCTGACCTCCCTCTTCACCCCCCCCCCCTCCCACCTTCCATTCTATTTAATCCTAGTTTTATCCCTGGTATTGTATATGACTACCCACATCGGGTAAAATGAGAATATAAAGTTCTAATGATGAAATAACATATTCCATCTCTATAGTCATCTATTGATTCTGGCACTCAATTAACTGTTTGTAAGATAGGGATGAATTTCAATGTGTTTATTCAGTTAGAATTCTATGCATTTCATCAAGTCTATGAATATAAATTCATTTCAATATCCTTAGTTGAATCCTAAAAACAGATGACCTTATTTTCAAATAGGATCCTTTAGTAATATTGACCTTATTTTCAAATAGGATCCTTTAGTAATATTAGCGACTTAAAAATAATTTCTACTCAAATGTTGTATTTTTAATAATTACATTTGTGTTTCAGTTTCATTAGTATTAAAGTATAAATACAATTTCTTCCTTGTACTTGAAATAATGAGGCCATGTCTTAGAAAACCAAAGTAATATGCAATATACCAACATACTAAATATTTATAGTTATTTAGGGCTCAGATTTAACCAAGTTAGCAAGGTCTCCGGTGCCCTCTTATTTTTCCTTAGTGCCTTAAAAAATTGACCATCATTAAGGCCATTTTGCCCTCAGTGCATACCCTAGAAACATCTATACATTGTGAAAAAATGGCCTCTGGTATCCTTTTAATGTTAGTTGTAGCCCTCAAAATCAGGCCAAAATGGTGTTTCCCCTATACAGTTGAACATCCCGTAAGCGGACACCCTTGGGTCCAAGAAATGTGTCCGCTTACGGGAGGTGTCCGATTATGAGATTTTTTGCCGATAGAGGGCCAAAGTTGTAAAATTATGTATATATCCTTATGTTTCACTTTTCATAGCATTTTCAACAAAATGGCCTCTTAAATTTCAAGACACCACATTCTATATTTTATTAAGTACGGTTTATCATTTTTAAGATTGGTTCAGTAATAGGATTCTCAGTCATTATAATACAAGGACGATTTAGTACAAAAAATTTGTATTCGTTGTACAGAAAACCACTAAATTTTCCGGGATGTCCGCTTATGGCATGTAAATTAACATACAAAAAATCTAAATTTTAAGACGAAATGTGTCCACGTCCGCTTACGGGAGGTGTCCACGTCCGCTTACGGGAGATGTCCGCTTACGAGAGGTATAGATAGGAAGAACAAACGGGTCCTTGAATTAGTGTCCGTTATGGGAGGTGTCCGCACAGGGAGGTTCAACTGTATAGCCCTATTCCAAGGCATGTTGTTGTTCATTATAAGGTGATATAATTTGTTTTGATTGTTTTTAACACTAACATTTAATAAACTGCCCACTTCAGTTTTTGCTGGTATATTGATAAGTAAATAACATAGAATAACATTAACTCCAAATAAGAAAAGGGAGGCCATGATTTCTCAACGTTTCAACTTTTATTAAGTCATCATCAGGAATGAATTGAACAGTAAAATTGTCATAATTATTGAACACTGTTGTTGCAAGTCTCTAGGAACCTAGGTGAGCCTAGTCTATTTATGTTGTGTATTTGAATAATATAATTGAAATATTGAATGCAGTATTTACAGGAATACGGAAAAATATTGCACCCACGTCAAAATATTGAATTCATTTTCGACTTATACAATATTTTGGCATATCTCATACAATACTTTTTCTGTATCTCCTAAAATGAGAAACAATTTTATTGTATAATGTTTAAGATTTTTCTTGGTTTATTTTTAAGATAGATTTCAGATTATTATGTTTTTTCCACCAGTGCATCCATCTAGGTCATTTATTATGCACCTACGATTTCCCACCTTAATTATTGCTAAGTATCCTAAGGCTTTGTAAATGACAAATACTGTCATCTTTATAGTGAATGCAATAGAATACAGTATAGGTATTAACCACTATAGGTTCTCTTCATTCATAAAATATGTGCATGGCCTCAAGAAGTGAAAAACGGCCAGATCTTTCCTTGAAATTGTACATGAATTTAATGCTATATTTTTATGAAAAATTCATAATTTTTCTGAATGTAATCATTTTACCCAATGGCAATAGTTTGTATATTTTTGTAAACTTTAATAAAAAATATAGAAATGTTTTTGGATTACATAATTTCACAATGATAAATTATGTGTACGCCCTAGGACCTGTCATCCTATACATCATAGTTGGCCTTGAAGATAAAAATGATTTTTCTTAAATATTTAAGACTTATAGTAATCCAATTCATTTTTAGACAAAGAAATGTTGCACGAATCATTATAATTTCAAGTTATAATTATTACGATACATTTGAATTCCCTGTGTTGACCTTGAGAGATAATTGAATGGGTAATTTTGTAGGTTAAAGATCTAGTGTGTACTGTACTACGAGCAATACAGGGAAAATTAAAGAGATGTTTTAATTAAAGAGATCCTTATTAGAAACCAATTCACAATTAGGGGAGAAAAGGACAGGCTCGGGTATAAGGGTGGCGGGGGTATAAAATTGACCCAAAAAAGTAAAAATTGACATACATTTGGACTTATACAGGGCACCAGAACACTGTGTAAATTGGGAACTTACTTTTTTTTGCCAAAATCAAACCGGCAACCACGCCCACTCATCCAGGAAAAGTGTGCCCCCCCCCCCCCCCTCCCACTCTCTTTCGCCGGATCCTGAATCCGCCCCTGTAATTGGAAGGGTAGACATTACAAGCAGTGTTGGAGCGACCCAAGAAAAACTCCAGGAATTTTCTTTTTTTCAGCTTGGGACCTCTGTAAAACTGGTTATGGGAAGAAGTAGAGTAGATTTGGCTTGTTGTTTGGAAAATCATGATGACAAGGAACAATGTAAAAGCTCATCTGAGGATGGCATAAATGATGACTCAGTCTAATTTCAACCAGCTAACTACCCTACAAGCCTCTGAATAACCTTATGTAAACATTTATTACCCTCTCTTATAATTTGACTTCCATCTTAAAGGGCAGGTTCACCCAAAAAAAAATATCTTTATAACATGTTTTAATTTATTATAAAATGTATATTCAGCCCTGTTTATGAATTTTTATGATTCATTTTACCTACTGTATCATAATTATTGGTGAAATAGATGAAAATTGCTAAAGTGGGGGATAGTTCAAATTACAAGATAGAATCCATATTCTTTTACATACAAATTGTCTGAAAGTCTATTTTAAATAAATCAAATGGTAATTCTAAAAATATAGAAAAATACTATTCTTGTGTGTTTTAACCAAAAGTGTTCATTTCTTATGTTTTTATATAGTTTAAAGTAGCCATTTTTAATTGATAATAAAAAAAATACCCATTTTGTATATAAAAGAATAGAAATTGATTTTTTGTTAATATATTTTTAATTCATGAGACTCAAGGTTGAAAACAATTCTAAAAATTTCAAAATGGGGCTGAATATACTTTTTATGATTAACTAAAACATATAATCAATAGTATTGGGTGAATCTGCCCTTTAAGACTTGGTAGACGTCCCTGTAGTCCTGTCTTTATTAAGGATAATCAAACAGCTTTTTTTGTTTTCTGCCTGGATGCCTTGACAATTATTAACCTTGAATGTTATTGGTATTGATCGAATGTTAACTTTATCAAATTTAATCAACAATGCTAATTACTCTCCAATCAGGTCTGTTGACATTTGCACCTTATGGATTTTTATTAATGTAATGTGGAACAAGTCGATGGCTGAATAATTAAGACTTAGGTCCTTCAACCTTAGGATAGAGATAATATTATGTTAGTACAGTAGTATTTAGTAGTATACAAATATAATATTATTATTATATTTATTTCCATTCACTTTAAAAAAAAAAAATGTACCATATAAAACAAATCATAAAAAGATATGTCTAAATGGAGGAGATACAACAAAAGGCAAATTTCCTATACATTTTCTAATTGTAACAAGTAACACAAAACCTACAAAATACAGAAACAAAGAAGCATAATATCAATTATTTAAAGAAAAAAGTGATTTAAGGTATTAGAATAGTTATTAGTTAAATATATAGTATTT
Organism: Nesometra sesokonis; assembly: GCA_025631205.1. Taxonomy (NCBI): domain Eukaryota; kingdom Metazoa; phylum Echinodermata; class Crinoidea; order Comatulida; family Antedonidae; genus Nesometra; species Nesometra sesokonis. Next base: position 8,195 of record JAOTQE010063077.1, read on the forward strand.
TATTAATGCAAAAACAGATCTTTAATAATCCTTTTGAATTGACTCAATGTGTATGTGTACTAGATTATTCCAAACTTTAGGACCAGAGGACAATACAGTTTTAAGCCTTTTAACTGGAATTTCAAATTATACCGAGATGAAAAGCTCTGGTTAAAACAATGGGTCCCTCAGTGACTGCGAAAGTACTATTTGCTGAGGGGCTGCGCCCCTCAGCAAATAGGTACAAAAGCATTTCTACCTCTCAGGTACCCACTTTTCTCCTGGGTGGAGAAAGGCAACATGGATAAAGTGTCTTACCTAAAACACAAAAAACTGAAAACTGTGAGTCTCGAACTCCCAACCTTGTGATTGGAAGTCAGAAACGTAACTGCCGCACCATCGGCTTCCACAAAATATTTCACAATTTATAATGTACTGTAGTCATAGGCATTTGTGCAAATTTATTATTAAAAATGTTATATGCTTTATTATTATTTGTAACTCAAAGAAACAAATATATGAATACTTTATTGAACTTGAACAGAATTTACTGGGTTCTTTAAAGTTCACACAGGTTGTGTCCCAACGGTTTATTTTAGTGCAAGAATTCATTTTCCGTCATCAGAACTAGGAGCAATCTAGTGGGGATTGTTCATCTATTCAATCTGTTCCCATGTCATGTTGCTCATTAATTACTATAAGACCTGTGGGTGGTATAGAACTTGAACTTGCTGTTCATCTATCATTACTTGTTATTCATTAAAACACTATAAATAGACAGAATATTAATCAAAGTTGTAAGGGGAAACATTAGGTTATTGTTGGTATTTTCAATGGTTTTCCCTTTACAGAAGGCTATATACTACAAACCTCTGAGGACAAGGTACATACGTAATAATAATAATACTGTAACTCTATTTGAAACAACATTTTTCCCTGTAAGAAGGAACGGAGGTTGCTGTTTAATGATTGTATAAATAAATGTCTTGTTTTCTTTTTTTCATTAACAAAAACAAAAAAAAACTAAATTTATCAATTGTAAATACTTTATAATTGACATCGTAATATGCGAAATATCAAAATATCTGGATTAGATTAGGCCCCATACAAAAATTATTAGTTTATCACCCTACCAAAGCATAAAAACTGATAAGTGATGAAGGCGGGAGGTTTTTTTTTTAATCGACCTTACACTGTTGTAGTGATTTCACATTGGGCCAGATTGTCCATAATTTTAGGCTCATGAAAAATTTGATGCTTGTATTTTGTGTACATCATTATGAGCTTGAGAATTGTTCATTACTTTATGGTTAAGAAAATCAAAAGGATTTCAAGTGAAATAACAGAAAAACAATCGTTTGAATAGTAAATGGAGTAAAAAAAAGGATTTTCCCAAAAGTGATGCACGCGGGAGTGATAAATTAATATTTTTTATGGGACCTTATATTGTTCAAACACATTTGTAAATTATGTAAGAATAAGTGATGTAAAAGTCATAATGAATGAAAAAAGGAGAATGATGTGCATACACATGGGTTACACCCATGAAAGACAAAAAACGGCTATATTTGAAACTACATTTTTACAAAAGTGGCACATGACATTTTAGTCTGAAAGAAGAGACTGAAGTTTGTCTGTTCGATGATTATATGTGTCAGAGCCAAGCCAATGGAGACATAAGTCAAAAACTACACATTATTATCTTTAACACACAAACAAAATCAGTTTCATACAATGTTTCCTTGCGAAGTTATGAACAATCAAATTCGAACATTTAAAATGTAAGTTTTGAGAAAACATTTGAAAATTGTTTATCAGTATACATTGACTAAGCAAGGTCATTTTAAATTTCATTTTTTAAACATTTTTGATCATATGAAAATTGTTAAGGTAGTATAAAAGTTGATTGTATGAGCTGTATATTTTTTAAATAAAATGAAGTTTAAAAAAATTTAAAAGCCTATTGTGGAAAACTAGCATTTGCGACTTATGTCTCCTATGGTGTGGCTCTGCCACACATAAATAAATATATGGGTAATTTCACAGTAAATAGGGTGTAACATGTATGTCAAACATTTTTCAGCATTCCATCAAGCTATATTTTCTAAAATCAATGGCATTTGCACACAAAAAGTGTTTAATTTGTTGGAACTCATCCATAATTAGAAAATAAATGCAAAAAAAATCATCTGATTATGACTTATAATAAATTTTTGGTCAAATTTTTAAAATGTATGTCAAGAATGCGTTTGACCGTTATCGGGGAATAGGACTTCCAATGCATTAAAATTGGAATATTCAATTTTTTCAATAAATTAATAGCTAGCTATCTTTTCAACCCCCTTTCTCAATTTGGTAGCACTATACTCATATTCTCACTAAGTTTCAGCAAAATTATCAGTGTTTTATATTTTTGCAAAATGTCACAATTTACTGTGAAATTACCCATATATAAATTTAAAGACATATTGTGTATTGATACTCAAATTTTCAAAGTTTCAAATCAAAATGATGGAAATATTTTCACTCACTCACTACATTGTGCGACGGTCGTACGACGGTCGCACAACTAAACCGTCGCTCCCTGTGTGTGTCGTTGCCAGACACGACAGTCTTCTACTCGTCGGCCAACGATTTTTTTGAGTAATTTGCCTGTTGAATCATTAAAAAAAACCTCGGCCGACGAGTAGAAAACTCTCATCGCATCTGGTAACCACGCACAGGGAGTGACGGTTTAGGCGTACGACCGTTGAGTACCATCGCACGACACAGTGAGTGCCCGGCTTTACACTGCACAAAGTTGGACTCCTGAATGAGGATTCTTCAGAAATGTGTTCTGTTTTTATTGTTAGGTCCACGCGAAGCGGACCTTAGGTTCTCACTTATGTTCTTGTTATGATTGTTGTTGTTGCGACCATAACTTTAAAAGCGTCCAGCGTCGCCAGTTTTGAACGGACATGCTTGAAATTTTGTACGCATAAATTAAACCCCATTCCCAACAAACTTTCATCGCCCTTTTTTTAAGTTACACCTCAGGGTGTCCCCTACACCCATAACACCAAAAACGAATTTCGTCAAGTAGTGTAAAATACGGTTAATTTCAACAAGAGCATGAGTAGCTCGGTTGTTAAGACATCGTTTAACTGACCGTTCCACAAAAGCGAAGGTGGGATTGATTCCCACCACGGTAGGCCGTGACTATTGTATTTTTTTAAATTTTTGTTCGGAGGAACATTCAATTGATTTAAAATTTGTTATCTTAATTTTGCTCTTTCAAACATTTTTTCTGCAAATCTACTACCTTAAAACGTAAAATCATGCGACGTGGTCTAATAGTGCTATAGTAATTAATAATTGAAAATGCATTTACGTCCCAAAATCGCTTTGGAAGCACGGACCTGGTGAGCGGTCGCTCTTGTTTCATAACATCTGGTTTTTTTTTTCTTACAGGACAGAACAGGTAGTGGTAGCAGCAATGATTCTTCCAATGTGGTGATGGTAACGTCAGCAGCAAAAGACTCTCAACTCAAATATGAAAATGACCGGTTAAAAATAGCATTGGCACAAAGGTAAGGCATGGAAAGATGAGGCTAATATATCACCATCTCTCCACATTTTTTCATTAGACTATATAATTTAGATTCTACTATTTGATAGGTCTTCAGGTAAGGCTTTGGGCATATCACAAATACAAGACATCAAAATTGGTTTCTGAGAGATTTTGAGAGATTAAAATTGGAATTAATAAAAATTTAAGACAAAGATTAGGCAAATTTATTTATCACATTCATATAAATTTAGATGACTGAACAAACATGCATAATTGATTCTGGATCCAGAACTTAGTGCTAATGATTTCGGTAAATCTTATGATGTTAAATCTTAAAATTGTAATTACTCTTTCTGATAATTTATCTCGCTCTTCCGTTCCAATGGGACAAATTGTGCTATGGTGACCATCACTTTTGCATGCAGACTCTCGATTACTAGCGGATGATGATGCAGCTGCCAGTCTTTCTCAAGATACTCTTTTCCATGATGTTGTTGGCCATCCTCTTCAATTAACTCTTCTTTTTTGACTCTGGTTATTATCCAAATATCTGTTTTATAGAGAAGTTTAAAAAGATAATACTAAAGATTCCTTCATACCCATTTAAAAAAAAATGTAAGGAATACAGAAATTTGTTTTACATGTTCTAGATTAACCTTTCAAACGATATTTATTTTGCCAAGTTTTAGATTTATCTTCAACAACATTACATTACATTGTGAAAATACTCGCCTCCTAAGTATGCTATTTTTACTAATCTTCATCCATAACAATTCAAAGTGAATTTTCTCAAGTGCATCAATAATTCCTAATATCATCTGAAACCACTTAAAATATGTAGTACTTTCCAAGTGTTATTTTATAGAGAGTGAAACAAGCACTTGTATCTCAATGGGCTTTGACTCTATCATCCATCTTGGAGTGGTGCTATAGCTCAGGGTTAAAAGGCAGGTTCACTCAAACAATTATCTTCCTTATATGTTTTAGTTAATTATAAAATCTATATTCAGCTCGGTTTCTAAATTTTTACGATTCATTTTATCTATCATAATTATTGGTGAAATAGACGAAAATTGCTAAGTGGGAGGGTAGTTCAAATTACAAAATAGAATCCCTATTTTTTTATTGTCTGAAAGAGGGGTATTTTTAATAAATTGCAAAAAATCAATAGTCATTTTAAAAATATATAGAAAAATGCTATTATTGTGGGTTTTAACCAAAAATTTGTTCATTTTTTATGTTTTTTATGTAGTGTAAAGTTCTTGTAAAGCTCTTCAGAATGGCTGGTGACCCTCAAATTTTATTTTATATTCTGGAAGCATATGACTTGTAGATATGACATCAAGATTCATTAGGGCTGATTAAATCATGTGACGTCAAATTTTTCATCTGAATTAATTTTTGTAAATTATTGCATAATATTATCTATATTAATTTGAGATTATCAAAGTTTGTCTATGGTTAAAGCTCCTGAGGTACTTGTCTTTGCTGGCTTCTGCATATTGCTTGCGCCTACATATTTCGCTTAATCATGCAGATCAGTTAACTCGTCAGAATGACGAGTTCAGATCTAGTTTGCTTTGAAATTTTTTGTTTAATTTGTTAAAAATCAAACTATAAAAATCAGTTCTGTTTTCAACTGGTAGCCTAGATGATAAACATTTGACTTGTAACTTGCTATTAAATTCAAGTGTGGATTCAATTCTTTATCAGGACTATACAAAAATAATAGTTTAAAGCAAAGTAACTTTTCCGATCATCACAAAAAATATCCATAACATACTTGCTTACCTACCTACCTACTTACCTAACTCAGGGATATAGTTAGAAAAATCCAAGGGTGGGTGGCAACAAGGTAAGGTGGGTGGGAAAATGATTAATGATTTTTACCTTTTCAGAGGCTTAGGGTAGGTGGCAGGTTGAAATTTGAATGGGTGGAAGGCCTAAAAATAGTCTTTAGGGTAGGTGAATTTTTAGTGCCCCACACACCTCCGCCCAGCATAATTACATCCTACTTACCTACTTGCTTGATCAAACAGGTAGTTTGATGGTGCCGCTAGAAAGTTTTTATCTATTTTCATTTTCTATTCTGTGGGAATTACACCAACTTTTATTTCATTATTTTAGTTACTCGCAAGCACTTTTCATTGGACATCATTTATATTCTACTATTACAGTTTCATATTGAATATATAAGATATTGTATACCGGATTGATTTATCCTTGTTCACTGATTGGTTAAGAGCGTGTCACATGATTAAACATAATCCAACCACCAAAGTACTATGAATCCGTAATTAATAAGACTATTTACGGATTCTGTTCCAATTTCAACACCAGATGGCGCTATCTCTTGTGACCTGGCGCTGGTACCAGTTGCGACCGCAGTGTTCAGCGCTGCACTGAACTCAATCAATGAACAAGAATGTATGAATCCAGTATATAAAACTGGATCAAAACTATGGTTCCTCGGTGACCGCAAAAGTATTATTTGCTTTAGGGCTGCGTCCCTCAGCAAATAATACTTTTGCAGTAACTTTGGGACCCATAGTTTTAACCAGAGCTTTCAATCTCGGTATATATTTGTATACTATTAGAGTTTCATATTGAATATATAAGATACTAGTACACGTCTATTTACATCATTTTTGTATTAATTTTTTTTCTTATATATAGCAACATAACTAACTTATAATATGTCTAGTCTAGTTTTTTTTCTATCTAGTTAGTATTTTATTCTGTATAATTTGTGATGTGTTACATTAATTTATATTGGCTTGTCTTTGAAGACCCATACTAAACTAATGAAAACAGCATACAAGATATAAGATGCAAATGTTACATAAAATATGTTATATAACATTAACATTTTTTATTTCAATATGCCCGTTTTCAACCACAATATGAGAAATGATGTAAAAATATATTAGTATTAATATCTAAGTATATTTAGATGAAAAGATGCCAACAAACCATTGGATTAATTAAAGATGCATGTTATAATGCTATCGAGATCAATAGAGGTATAAAAATAATTCAACCATCAATCTTTTAATTAAAAGCTGTATTCTATAATAGATGCTAAATAAGAAGATACAAATTGGATTTAATTAAATATCATCAATACACTTGGATGTTGTATTGACAGGTAAATGTTATTTTTGGTTGATAACTACGTAAAAGTAGGATATGTTAAAAATAGTAAGATAGTATAATATACTTAGCAATATGTTGAACTTTTCTCATTTAACAACCGAAAGAAGCAAATCTTGAAATAGTTCATAGCCAGTTTGCTTGAGGTTTAATCAGCAAAACATGTTTGCAAGAAATAAATTTTCTGTATCTGTAAAATTTGTTCTAATACCTCCACTAGCGAAGTTGGTGAGGTTAAATTTTTGTCAGTTTTTTTTTTCTATGTTGGGTGTCTGTGAACAGTCTAAAAGCCACAGTTTTCATCAGAATCTCTTGAAACTTGGTCACAATGTTTCTTGACAAAATGTTGAGCTAATTAAATTTTGTAACAGTTTCAAAGGTCGAGGTCACAATCAACAAAAATTGTACTTTAGCCTATATGCTACTGTCTGAGCTCACAAGTTGGAAAATTGTTATTACAAATGAAAAGGTGTTCACTATTTATTTGGTACAACTATTGAAAAAAGTTATTTTCCAAATAAATGAAAACTACTAGGCCTACACATTTTTGTTTTATATTGCTAATTTATCAAAACTCCTCAAGATAACTATGAAAAATCAAATTCCTGGAGAAAATTAGGTATTTCCTGGAGTCTGGTAGATCAACACAAAATTCCGGCAGACTCCAGGCTAATCCTGGAGACTTGGGAGCCCTGTACTGTAAATTTACAAAATCCCTTAATTTCAGTGCATTGTGTGTTAGTGCAGTTTGGCTCAATGGTTGGCCCGGTAGCCCCAAGTTCAATTCTCATAGTAGGTTTTTTGTTTCTAATTATTTTTTCCCATGTAGACTGCTCTCTTTTTCCCCATTAGTTTATTACTGTACAAATCAAAATGTACTTTTCAATATTGATACATTTCTTATTTCAATGGAAGAATTTATAACAGCTGATAATTGTTATGTGGACAGAGGTGGTATACTGGTTTTTGGCCTGGGATCCCCAAGATCAATTCCCATAGTAGGTAATTTTTTATTTTATTCCCATGTAGACTGCTCTCTTTTCCCCCATTAGTTTATTATTGTATACTTGATATATTTCATTGGCAGAATTTATAACAGCTGATAATTATGTGGGCAGAGGTATGTAATCTCGGAGCACCTTCTTGTTTCATTATGTTATTGTTAGATGTTGGTGACATTTTTAAACTATCAAGCACCCTCTAACATTTCTAAAACTCGGTTTTGTTGTTAAGCAGTAGTATTAGTAAAACATCACAAAAAAAATCTCTTACAGTGGTTGCATTTCAGACTTCTAATCATGAAGTTGGGGTTTCAAGGCTCACCCTCATCGGCTATTTGTATTCCTAGGCAAGGCACTTTATCCATGTTGCCTCGTTCAACCCAGGAGTATAAGTGGGTACCTGGGAGGTACAAATGCCATATAGGCTAGTTAAAACAGAACTGTAGAATGGATTGTATTCCATGTGTTTGTTCTAATGTCGGAGAGTAATAACTGTGAAGTGCTTTAAGAGGCCTTGGAAATAAGTGCTATATAAGTGTGTTATTATTATTATTGTTATTGATTGTTATTGTTCTAGAGCTCCATATACCTGGAGCTAAATATATAGATAGCAAAAAAAACAGTTGTTGTAGTGCTAATGCCAATAATGGTGGTAATAATAACACTGATAGTGGTTAATGGTCATGAACAAACAATAGAAAAAATAACAATTATTGTTACTTAATAAAATGCAGTTAATTTCCAGTGGATAATGGGACATGATGGTTGACATAGCAATAAATTGTTGGGTTCTGCACGTATCAATGGTATGATATTAACAATTGATACGAGATTAGCTATTATTAGACGCAACCTTTGTATTAACTATGATAGAATGATATTTATTTACCTAGATAGAAAAAATGTAATTTAGTTATTAAAATATTAAAGGTCAGTTCCTTCCAAAATTCTGTATTGTCAACAAAAATTAAAATATTCTAGATTTTACTATTTTGAATTCAAATTCCTAAGTATAATAGTTAATACTGATCTGCCATGTTTATGTCATTATATTACTTTAAAATGCCAAGTAAGTATATAATTTGATTTTGTGGGCAGATCCTAAAAAAATAAAGCGGAAGAATAAGCCTGAAAGATTTTGATAATCATTAGCTTTTTTTCTACTCGAGGATAAGATTAAACAAGTAGACAGGTAACTAAACATGTTCATTATTAAACGGGTGAATTTCCAAAGAAATTTAATTTGGTGGATTTTGGAAGAAATGCCCCTTTAAATATTAAATTTTGAATAGATTTCTATCTAATACCATGACAAGTTTACTAAAACTCATCATTGTGCATGAAAACAACTCACATGTTCAGATGAGATTATACTTGAGAATGGCCTCATACTCATGTGATGTTATTCCTCAAACATTTCCACTCTATTTAATTATGATGTTTATAATGAAAGATGGATCTGCATTTTTTAGTATATAGTTAAAAAAAAAAAAAATGAGGATAATTAAGAATACTGTTGTATTTTACGGTACGGTAGCTTGTTAGAGTATATCAATTGTTACAAACTTAGTAGGTTACCCGTTGATAATATAATAGTAATTTTAATAATGATGTACAAAATATAATTGAATGATTACTTAAGTTATAACAGTGTAAAATATTGACTCATTAGTCAGTAAGAGATGATGTTATAATATTGTATATTTGAAATAAAAGTGGGAGGATCTCACTCAAGAGAAAAAAGAGAAAAAAAAACATTGTCTATAAAACGAAAATACTTAACAATCATAAGACAAGAATTGTTCCATTAACACGTCCAATTAAGATGACATTTCCGGACATCTAAAGACAAAAATTCTCTGGGGACCCCCTAAAACTTTGACTATCTACCGCCGCCTTTGACTATCTACCGCCCCCTTTTCCAAAAGTCTGGATCCGAACCTGGACCATGTGACAGATATTCAAGGTGTTCATTTCAAAGGTTACAAGAATTATGACGTATGTCCGTTTTAGTTTCGTATTTCGTGAAGTTGCGAAACCTCCTAAAGTATAAACTCTCCAAGAACGACCACGAGACGACTTTATAAAAACGGAGATAGGTGAATTCTTCATCACCCACAGGGGCGGATGCAGGATCCACCGAAAAGGGGGGTGGGGCACTTTTCCAGGTCCGGGTGGGCGTGGTTGTCATTATTCTGACAAACAAAAAAAAATGGAATTTTCCCATTTTAGTGCCCTGGTGCATTGCACAATAATAGTGCCATTACAATAAATGTTGGTGCAGGATTCAAAATTCATTTTTCTTAAACTAAACATCCTTTGATTAGCTTTGCTTAATGATTTATTACATTATTTTCCCATTTCAACTTATTATCAATTG
>JAOTQE010063088.1:0-18255 GCA_025631205.1 Nesometra sesokonis
ACTCTCAAAACTTTGGGTGGCCCGACGCCAAAAAAGGTCGTTTTTGGCGACCAGGCGACCGCTAATTTTCAGCCCTGTTATACTTTCTTGAAGTTGATTAGTGGACCTTTCGGAATGTGATGTGATGTTTGAAATTTTCTCCAAACTCACGTCTCGCAACAATAAATCATTTATCTAAAATCTTTCTTCCAATATTCATATATCTGTACCACATATCCATCTCTTCTAATGTGCTTTGATGACATTGTGACAAGTGTGGTTTACAGAGTCTTGTCATTCACATTGTGAGCTGTGTCCACTAGATTTTCGCCAGATTCTCTAAACACACATCTCAGAGGTATCAACCTTCCATCTGTTACATCTCTCCAACATTGATGTCTCCAAACCGCACATACCATCACACTCCAAACCAAAGACTTAACACACATCTTATATAACTGTAACGGCTATTTCAGAAACTTGTTAAATCAGAACTTGCTATATTTATAATTCGGTAACCAATCTGTTCGTCATAACGAATCTGCCAAATCATAACACTCATAACTCTATGCAATACCAATCAGTGGGGTTAAAAAGCCATTGATGCTTGTTTTCGTAGGGGTGCTGGAAGCCCGTACCGAGTAGTGTAGTAGTTCCACTACACCGTAATGTAGTAGGTCTACACAGTAGTGGCGCCAGGATTTGCCCAACGGGGGGCATGGTCCCCGACAAGGGGCCAACTCGGGAGGTCCGGGTGGGCGTGGTTGCCGGTTTGGTTTTGATGATCAAGAAAAGGGGGCAGTTGTGCATTATTTTTATTTTGCTTTTTCGTTACGAAAAAGGTCACTCTTGGGGAGTGGGGGGGGGGTGGCTCCCGGCCGCCGCTGGCCCCACCATTGGGTCCACATCTTGTAAATGATATCTAAGATCGCCAAACAATTCTTCAATTTTCCTCATCCTTCCCAGTCGTCTTAAAACATATGGTGATAGAGCACTAGAGCATTTGCAGTTGCAGCTCCTAAACTTTGTAACACATTGCCCGATTCCATTCGTCGGTCTTTTTATGTGGACATTTTTAAGAAAATGAAAACTCTTCTTTTTGATTCTTTATGACTTTTATTGATTGTTATTATTATTTTTTATTCTTCATGGCGCTTTGATACATTCTCTTGTTTGTATTAAGATATAAAGAAATACATTACATTATATTAGCGTGATTAAAATTTACACCTCTAGATGCTCAAAATATGCGGTGTTAATAGCATAGAGTAATTTTCCACACCCACCTTGGTTGAGGTGAGAAAATGTTATAACAATTATGAAACATCGAAAATGGCACTAAGAAATTTAAATAGTTTTCAAATTGTTACAGTTGATATGTAAATGTAAAATAGCTTCATTTATTATGGTAACTCTAGATGCTCAGAAATTGCGTTCTTGTATACAAATGCATCAAAGGGTAACGCAGTTGTGTCATCATGGCTCATTCACACTTGACAAAAATTCGCCCATGTTTCATACGTTTATTCAATTGCACTGAAATAACACAGAACCTATTTTCGATTTATTGTCATCACGGAACATTCCATTAAATAAATGTTATTTTAAAAACAAAATAAATCACGGCAAATTATTGATACGGTCGAGTGCTTGCTGTACCGGTTCTGCAGCCGCTGTAGGACCATGTTTAATAATCGTATAATAAACAGTAATAATAACCGTTCCGTTGTTATATAGTATCTTTTTGTGAATATTTCCATTAGTAGCTAATGTTAACATGACTTAATTTGTTATAGTTTAATTACAAATGTACATTTTGTACCAGCTTTCGAGCGATGCTTTACAGACGTCACTATTATTTAATTAATAATTTGCTTATTAAATACTGATTGGTAAGATTTAATTTATTTCAAATCGCTATTGATTTTACGTTTAACAAAGTGTCATTTTTCTTTTCTTTTTTCAGATGTCAACAACGCTAGCAACAGTAAGTACAATTTGCAACAATCATAAAAAATGTGTTGAATACATTTGTTGTGATTCAATAAAACCTGAAGTCCTGATACTTAAAAAGAATAAAAAAAACAGATTTCAGGATACTATTATAGTCGTGTAGAGACTAATAATTAATACGGTAATTAATATTTAAATATTACTTTGAAGAAGAATAAAAATTTCAAATTTAAAGAATTTAGGAAAAACCCTGAACGTTCTAGATTTTTTAAAGAAAGTTAATAATACTTGGGCCATGCTATTTTGAATTAAAACACAATAATTATAATAAATTGAAAATGTCAACAACCTTATAAGTACAAATTGCAATCATGACAGGTTTGTTGAATACATTGTTGTATGAAATGTGAAGTTACGAAATTTAAATGGAATAAAGAAACAGTTTTCAGGAGAGAATAGTCATGTAGAGAAAAGGGAAAAATGTAATCAATACAAATTTTCAACTGATACACAAATTTGAAATTCAATGAATTTGGGGAAAACGCCGAACGTTCTAGATTTTTAAAGAAAGTTAATATCGGCTTCTGCTTTAACAAAATGATCCATCAATTCGAACACAATAATTATAATAAATTTCAGATGTCATCAACCTAAGAGACAGACACATTGCAACAGGCGTGACAGATTTGTTGAACATATTTGCCGTATTAAACTAGTAGCGACATTTAATCACATAAAAGTTTTTTGGGACAACATTATGGCCATGTAGAGAATGGAAAAAGTACAATTATTTGTAAGAAAAAATTCAAATTCATTGAATTTTGAAAAACGCCAAATTTTCTACAAAAAGAAACTTAATATCGGCTTTTTTATTAATAAATGATGTATGAGTTAAAATTAATAATTATAATAAATTATAACCCTTTAGAAATGGTTATGTTAAAAATGTACTGTTAATCTAACATTATTCTGCATAATGATAATACTACAGCCTTGACCAAATTCATAAAATGTACAGTTATTATTTTATCCTCAATCCTTTTCCAAATCAATTACAAACTCGCATCTCAGCTGTGTCACATGTTGGATGAGAGTCGATTAGTATCTTTTCTAGGGTAATGAACGTGAAACATCATTTGATGGATTTTTCTATTAAAATATCTTAACTTATGTTATAATTTGAAATGAGGTTGTTAGTTTTCGCTACCATAGCAACGTGTGGTGATTTATTATACTCTGATAACTGTTGAAGAAGATGGTATTGAAGGAATATTTTAAATTATTATTGTAAGATTATCTGACTTGGACATAAAGTGATTTTGAATGAGATCAATATTATCTTGCATGTTCGATGGTTCTGTGTTTTTATCTTGATGGTATTTTTACAATTGATTTTTACTTCATGTTTTTAGGTACTTATGACACTGATTATTCTTCTTCATACCCGTACGATTCTGGTAAGAACATTTTTCTGTAATTCAAATAGTAATATTTATCTATGTTAAAGCACGATTATATTTGAGTGTTTTGCCTCATTTCGTTGGGTATATTTACGGCTCCCACCGAATGTTGTCTCAACACTGGTTTTACAGTGGATTACCGATAAATCGCTATGAAAATAGGTAAAAGAAAATTTAACAGAAAAGACCAAATCTAAAATTAATAAAATGGGACTGACAGACAAATCAACTGACAGAGAGAAATGAATAACATAAACATTAGTAAGAAACTGCCTTCTAAATTCATTATCAACAAGACTATTATAACTTTTCATATTTATTGCACGAATGCTTACCGGTGCGCCGCTATGGTAGAGGTAAACAAACATTTACCTCACACACATCTGACAACAAATGCAAAATAAATGAAAATGGACAGACAGGTCTCTCAACTGACCAACTAACCAATGGAATGGCGGAAACACAACAAGAATCTTCCTCCTAAGTTTCAAATATATCGGGCTATTGTAAATTGTTTAATGATTGGTACGTTGTTATGATAGAGGTGAACAGAACATTTACCTCATACAGAACTGACAAAAATGTAAAATTATGAAAATGGACGGACAGACATATCTACTGACCAACTATAACCAATGAGATGGCTGAAACAATAAGAAATTGCCTGCTCAATTGGACTCCTCTTTATAAATTCATAACTTCCATCCTCTCTTGACGTAAGAAATTGAAAATCTACTCTTTGTGGAGCGACCTGAGGGGCCACAGTAAAAAGAATGAAATGAAAAAAAAAACCAGGGTACCAAAACACGTCAAATGGGGAAATTACTTTTTGTTTTTTTTTTTTTTGCTTGTCAAAATCAAGGCTGGGAACCACACCTATACCTGGGAAAGTGCGCCCCTTTTTTTTCTGGAGTCTGGATTTGCCCCTAGATAATTTTTTACTAAAAATAAAATAATTGTCGATTTTGGACGGCTGAGTGAAATTCCAAGACAAACAGTTTAGATCGATCGTGTACGCGGGATGTGATTTGAACACCTTAAGTTGTTAAGATTAGACCTACATGGCTCATACGCAGGAACTCCCAGTACGTAATTAAAACTTGGTTCACACTAGCAACACGTGCAAAACGCACGTCTTAAAAATCGATCACACTGAGTGTTGAAATTATTGTTGTGTAACCCCAAGCTAACACTCACCCTCGTCAATCTGACTGGCGTGCGTTCAAATTTTACGTATCCATTAAATGTGTGAACTAGGTCTAAGTCAATTAACAAAAGTTCATCAATTAACATTAAACATTGAATTTTCATGTGCATGCCTCCAGAACGTATTTGACGTTTTCTTGGGCAATGAGCGAGGCTCAGAATGTATTCTTATCAGTCGTTTAGTCCGAAGATCTTTCTACTGAGTTGTAATGCATTGGGCAGGGGCGTAACCAGGAATATTCGAAGGAGAGGGGTGGTGCTCGAACCTGGGTTTGGTTTTGACAAACAAAAAAGGGGAAACCTATTTTCCCCTATCCACCTGATTCTCTGACTGTATCTACACAGAAGGCAGGATACAGGCCGCAGTATCACAGGCAGGCACATGTGTTCGTGTATTGCTATCAGCCACAGTACGTGTTACAACCCCTCGTTCAATAATATTGTAGATACAATCAGAGAATTGGGTGCCCTATCAACCAATTGGCACGTTCTTTATAGTGCGATTTATGATGTTGTGGTGCTTTTACCTCACAGTAACTTCGTTTCCCTTTGACAGGAGTGAGGGGCGGCGGTGCTCATTTTCATTGAAGGGGGTGCTCAAAGCCCATATTTGTATCCTAATTTTATTGTTTGTTTTTTCCCCCCTGGACACGCTACTATTGGGTATCCGTCAGGCAAATACGACGTCTTGAAATCTAGACTAAATCCTCATTTACAAAATTTACATAAATCTTCCGCGGCCTCTTATATATTTAATTGTAAAGCTCCCTGAGGCTAGAAGTATATTAAGTTTGTTTAGTTATTATTGATATAATTTTTATTTTTAATGCAATGCTGTTATTTACGTTGCCTATTCATTCATTTATACCTTTTGCCATCAGAAATGTTGGACGACGAAGATCCTTACGCCGAACCATCAATCAAAGCGGCTATCATTGCATTCAACCTGTTAATATTCGTACTTGGATTAATTGGAAACATTCTAGTCATCCTTGTGGTACTTCGCAACAGATCCATGAAAACAACAACAAACTTTTTCTTGGTAAATTTGGCAGTCTGCGACCTGTTAGTGACCATATTTGTCATCATCCCGAGTATGTATCGATTTGTCGGCTCACACTACCCGTTCGGTTGTATCTATTGTAAAATAGAAAACGTAATTTTTGGCACTACGATCATTGCATCGGCGGGAATTCTTACGACCATTGCTATCGAACGATATCTAGTTATTATGTATCCGATGCGCATGCGTCGTATCTGGACCGCCAAACGGATGAAGATCGTCGTAGTGTCTATATGGCTTTTCTCTAGCATGTACTCGCTCTCTCCAATATGGTATATGGGGATATATATCCACAATGAATTACCATTTTGCATTCCAGATATAAGATTTATTGCTATGCTTAAGAGGCAGTGCCTTGTAAGTTTTATTCTATGGTACTCAATACCGTTACTTGTTATGATTTTTCTATATGGACACATGTCGGTGTTCCTGTGGCACAGTGCAGGCGCAAAGAACATTTCCATACGAGAGACAAGGAACAATATTAGTAATACCAGTAAGACTAGCAGCAATCGTAAAAACATCTACAAAGGAGGCTCTCAAGTCAAACGAACTGAATCTCATAATGTACCATCTAACAACAATGACGTCACAACTGATAAGGAGATACACAAATGTGGAGATTTTTATATTGATTACCCGGATGAAGGGGAAAACAGTACGGAAACAATGCTTACAGAACAGCACACGAACGGTACTACCGAAGAAACTGAGAGGTTTATTGATTCAAAGGTGGGGCAGGACTCTCTAAATGTTGACGCCGTGTACACGAAATCTGGAGAAGGACAGAAATCACAGAATAATTGTAGTGTTAGATTTACAGAGAGAAAACGCACTGCTAAACAAACGAAAAAACGACCATCTAGGTCACGTGGATTAAAAGCACTAAACGAACGGAAAAAAGTAATAAGGCTGTTGATTGCGTTGGTTGTGAGTTTTGCTATTTGTCTTTTCCCGACTCACTTGTTATCAATTTGGAAGTTTTTTGGTGTCTTTCCAGAAACCACCAAATTTGGATACTATTCTATCCCGCTTTCAACTGCTTTTTATCTCATGAATAGTGCATTGAATCCAATGTTGTACGCGTTTCTTTCAGAACAATTTCGCAAGAAAATGAAACAAACCCTAATGTGTAAAAAGCGACAACGATGGGAAAAATTCGTCAATAGTGGTCATCAAAGTAACGAAAGTACATTTGCCTACACTGACCATACCGATGAATCGTAGGATTCTTAATTCGTGTTTTTATTGAAGATTTTCGTCGTGACGATGAGTAGAGTACCTCAGTTTTCCACACACAGGATGGCGATGTCGTTTGCAGCGAGATATTCATTGGTTGTGATAGGCGTCTGGAGTTTTCGACAGCGCGAGAGATGGCTCATTATCCCTCTCTCGCCGGTGAAAATCTAGAATATAAAGACCGTTATCGCCTGCCGGACATGTTGCTGCAGCATGGCACTGAGTGTTGAGACAGATGACCACAATTACAATAAAATCAAAAATATTAAACTAATTGTGTTGGTTAGGCTTAGGCCTACTAAAACCAGTCAATGCCTACCCATCGCAACCGCATAGCGTGAAATGTTTGTCAGGTTATGTTCAATGGTTCTGTGACAGTAGGCCAGAATTAGCAACCATAAGGGAAACCATGGAAAGAAATACCACTATTAATTCTGGTCATGCCATCCTCGATGTTCTAGCGAAGGTCTGCCCTCGTGTATTGGGTATTGTATGTTCAAACAAGGTGTCTGTTATCTTATGAATATATTAGTGAAATAGTTTAATTTATGTCTCGGCTTGGTTGTTCTAAGCATCCTCAGTAATTTAAAAATGTGCAGCAGCTGAATAGTACAGTAAAATGCGTTGGGCCTTTTTTCACACACTTATGGGGCTATAAATATAATTTCTATCCTTTGGAATAATCATTTCGAGGAGTTTTAATTTAAATATTGTAGAACAGCAGCGTCAGAGTTGACACAGTTAATATTCTTATAATAGCTATTATGAAAATCTCAATACCAAATTGAGGTTTATCCTCGTTTCAAGTTAACGTATGTTCCACAAGAATTGACTCGTTGTTGAGCCGAATGTTGGTTATATCCAAGACATTCAGAGAACCACGAATCGTATATGACATTCAACGCAAGGGTGCGTGTCAATCTATAAATTTAATGATGGTTGAATAATGCATATTAATAATTTCGGTATATTATATTATTCTATATTTACATTCGATCTCAACAACGAGCCAACGAAAGTAACATTCACGATGTATAGATCTATCAAATGGTGGTGCTGTATGTGGTGTGTTATAATCATTTTGTTGATATTTTGTGTTTAAATACGGTATTCAGTGAAACCACGGAGGGGCACAAACCGCAATGCGAGCGTATAGAAAATTGCATGAAGAGACGAAAATGCCCGCGTGTAGTGATTTAAAATAAGCCCTTTCACGGTTTCATCTGCGCATGTGCGTTACCAAGATGAAGTCAGGTCAAGTATATAAAGATGTAGGACCTTGACTTGCGATTGGTTGATTGGACGTTTGCATGCCTTTACCTTAGTCACGCACATGCGCAGTTGAAAGCATGAAATGATTTATAGGAGAGTTCACAGTTTGTCCCTATGCGCGCAAAATCTAGAGCGTGGTTTATTTTATTACCGATGTTATACCAATGTTATTCAGTCTACAATTCAATTGTATCCTATTCAATGTAGGCCTATTTATTCATGGTGTTACATTACCTGTACAATTCAATAATTTATTTCAAAGCCATGCCCGTCGTCCCTAATTGTAAGCGCGCGTAAAAATTGTAGGTTTGTCGTCTTGGTGTCACGGAAGAAATAGAGCGTGGTCTATTTTACCGATATTACACTAAAGTTATTCATACTATTCCACCAATCGAATTATATTATGTTCAATGAAGGCCTACTATTAATTTATATATGGTGTTACATTACATGTAAAATTCAATAACATGTTTCAAACCCATTCCCGTCGTCCCTAATTTACAATTAAGTAACAAATTATTGAAGCCCGAGACATATGTTTCTGGCTTCAATTAAATTTCACCGTGCATATTTATAAAAATATAATTAGGCCTCCATGGACCGTTATTTCTATAAGCCATTCGTGACTAAAATGCAAATCGCGAAAATTAAGAGATCGTAAAGATAGCGAAACGTAGATGAATGTATTTTATGAAAATGCATTGTTCCCTACTATGGAGATAATAGTAACTGGTACGTTTTTCTTCATGGATGAATTAACAGAAAACTCAATAAAATTTAGAAAGGTGTATTTTTGTCATACACGTATCAATGGACCCCGGGTAGTTTTGATTGACTTAATGGAAACTAATTAAAGTTGAAACGAGGAAAATTGGATTATTGTTAACAATCATCGCAAACATTAATTGTTGGCATTTCGAAAGGCATGGCTGAAACAAAATCGCGAAATTAGAGCTCTCGAAAACAAACGGGTTAGACTATTGGATTCCGTATAAAAGATGAAAGCGTTAGTTACTGTGCGGTTATTATACAATGAATATTATAAGTATTCAAACAATCAGATAGGCCTACCTATTAAGTCAGGTCTGTGTTATCCTCTAACATTAATTATCATTTGAAATTGTGAATGAGATTTGTGGAGCTCCAATAAACAATATTAGTCCATTTAAGTTAATAATTATCGTAAATCTGAAAGGTTCCACTAATCAACTTAAAAAGTAGGCCTATAATACATACTCCAAGCAATGAGATAAACATACATAATGTTAACGACAGTTAAGAAAGTATAATGCATACTCCAAGTAATGAGATACACGCCATCGTGACAGGATTCAATATTTCGGTATAAATTATGTCATCATCAGGAATCAGGAATCATTCATGATGATGAATGATGACATAATTTGTCGAAATATTGAATCCTATCATGATGGCGTGTATCTCATTGCTTGGAGTATGCATTATACTTTCCTAATTATCGTTAACATTATCATAATCGTCCAAACCATCGTCGCCCATCATCTGTCATTTCCCAACTTGTTTTAATTGTTACCTATTTACATATCAATCTACCAACACCGTGGTCTCAGAATGTTTATAAAAATTGGGTTTTCAGCAATTATTATTTATTATCATTTTAAATTGTGAACGAGATTTTATTTCCCATGTAGACCTACTGTATCCGTGAAGAAATTAGTCCATCACACAACTATATAGGCCTAATAAATATTTTCTTAACCATCATAGTAATCTTAAAAACCATCTTCGCCCGTCATCTGTCGTTTTTTCCTTTATCAATATATCGGTCGCGCGTTTTTAATTATTAGGTTTCAGATCATATTATTTACATATTAATATTAATAACTATTTAAAATCATAATCGTTTATCTTATCATCTTGCTATTAATTTCTGTCGCCATTTTAATTACCTTGTCTGTAAACTTTATCTAATTGACGAAAGCTAAGCGCAAACGTAATTTCTGAATGCGAGTATTTTGAGTATTTATAGGGAACTCACAATAAGAACAAGCACGTGGTTCGTGCATTAAGTATGACAATCCGAACATGAAACATCAATTATTCATGTAGAACGATGCTGGACGGATTTATTGGTTGACTGATGGATTGACTGACTGAACATTTATTTATTGAACGACAGATTCGCTTATCGACGACCGACAAAGCAACTAGCGACCGATATACTAATAGAGGCTTGGTCAGAACTACACCGACAACGAAACCGACACGCTAACGATACCAATACAAAATATCGGTATAGTGCGAATGTATGGAAGCAGTCACACTAACACAGAAACGATACGATGAAAGTGGAATCGGTATCGTATCGTTAGAATCGCTTTTAAGGCGATTTTTATCAGAAAATCGGAACGATAACAACTTTCAACCAATCAGGTGAGAGTATTAATATAAAGTTTTCCCTCGTCGGTGACGGTGCAGCGTGGTGATCTAGTTGAACATAAGGTTTTGAAAGTTAAATCATTTATTATATAACAAGGGAAATTCTATAATTCTGACTTCAAAATTTATACAAAAAATATGATTTGTAGGAGATCGGGTGGCTGTAAACGAGGGTACCGGCCAGGTAGGGTAGGTTGAGAGCTTGTCATATGCCTAGGCCTCCGCGTGTCGACAGGGTGAGCTAGGCTTGGATACTGAACTAGGCAAGGCCTGGATAATCAGAAACTGTATGATCAGACCGTGACATTTCATCACATCGGTAGCCTAGCGTATAATTTATTCTTATTTTTTATTAACGTCGTCAATTTAAATAATTATCAACCATTGAATGACAGTCATCATCACGTTCGTAATCAATGGTTTCATTTCGGACCTACTTGTTGGTGTGACTGCAAAAAGACCGATTTTTTGTAATCGATATATCAGCATCGAATTTTCGTTATGTGTGATCGGGCCTTTAGACTGAAAAACGTATACCGTACGACTGACGGACTGACTGACTGACCGACCAATCGATCGTCTTGACTTCCCGACTACCCGCCAACAGACTGACAATTAGATTCCTTCAGTTAATAAACGAGCTACAAAAACACCATAGTAGTTCTGGGACATTTACTCAGCTGTGTCGTCTTTTGAAAGATTGAAATAAATGATCAAGTGTTTAATGCGTTGAGACGTAAGTAGCCTTTAATATCACGTATTTATGTTTAGTTGTGCTCTTCACAAGACACATTCGAGCTTCAATTAGTGTACACATTGACAGAGTAAAGAATTTTATTAGGAAACTTGAAAACTAATGAGAATGTAAAATACATACTCCAAGCAATAAGATACACGCCATCGTGTCAGGATGCAACATTTCGACATTAAATATGTTATCATCAGAGTAGGCACTTGTTAACTACAGGTGAAACTCCCGTAAGCAGACTCCCTTGGGTCCGAGAAAAGTGTCCGCTTACGGGAGGTGTCCGCTTACGAGAAATTCCGCTGATAGAGAGCCAAAGTTGTAAAATTATGTATACATCCTTATGTCTTACGTTTCACGGCTTTCTAAACACAAATGGCCTCTAAAATTTCTGGACATCGCATTCTGTATTTTATTAAATATTTTTTGTTAATAATTTTTAAGATTGTTTCAGTAATATATATTCGTTGTACAGAAAAATCAATCAATTGTCCGAGATGGCCGCTTATGGGAAGTAACTTTACATACAAAAATCCAAATTTTAAGGCAAAAAGTGTCCGCGTCGTCCGCTTACGGGAGGTGTCCGCTTACGAGCGCAGGGGCGGTCGCAGAATAAATATAAGGGGGTTGCCCAGAGTCAAAATCCTATAATTGGGGCGACCTATGTCCCCCGATGGGGTTAAGTGACGAATATGTGCAAACAAATTATTCTTTGCCAGCACCAGAAATGTCAATGTTGATATACGATGGTATGGAACTTACATTTTAGTAGAACAATGCTGTACTACGATGACAATAAATCTATGAAATTAAGGGTGTTGCTCGGGCAACTAGGGCAACACCCCTGCGTCCGCCACTGGAGCGGTACCAAATGCACTGATTAGATAGAAAGAACAAACGGGTTTTTGAATTAGTGTCCGCTTACGAGAGGTGTCCGCACAAGGAGGTTCAACTGTAGTTCGTTTGGCGGACTTGTAAACTTAACGTCTGTAATTTTTCTTCTCAAACTCAACCTACTTTTGGAAAGTGATGAATTCCTTCGAGTTTTTTCTTTCTTATTTTATTTATATACCTTTATTGGAGGAAGAATCAAGATGTTACAGTACTGTGAGAGACTACCCACCTTTATTTCGAATCCTAATTCAATACGTTTGTATATAAACTACAATTTTTCGACAAAATAACTTAATTCAGTTAATTCCGACACATCAAAGTTTTCGCCAACTTCATTGACAAAAAACTTTGAAAAAATCTGGCTTTGCATAACTATTGCACTTGATTCTATAATTGTAAATGAAGATAAAACTGACATATAGTTATTTAAATATAAATCACAGTCTTTCTCTGTCTCAAAAAATGTGAGAGTACTTAAAGGAATAAGAACATTAAAACCAAATACTAGGCCTAGTACTTGATAACTTAACCATCTTTTATTCTTCGGAATACATGTGGAATTATTTAAATATAGGTAAGTTATAGTAGGTTTGATAACAATTATGGAATGTTTGATAAAACTCGATTCATATGTTCCTTTAGTATCTCCACGTATACATATAACATCTGCTTAATTGTTAGTCACCAGTGAGGCAAACGAGAGGGATTATATGTCAGAAGGAATCAGTATTCAGGTACAGTTGAAATATCACGTATTTGTGTTTAGTTGTGCTCTTCACAAGACGCATTCGAGCTTTAATTAGTGTACACATTGACAGAGTAAAGAATATTATTTGGAAATTTGAAAACTAATGAGAATGTAAAATACATACTCCAAGCAATAAGATACACGCCATCGTGTCAGGATGCAACATTTCGACATTAAATATGTTATCATCAGAGTAGGCACTTGTTAACTACAGGTGAACCTTGGGTCCGGGATAAGTGTCCGTTTACGGGAGGTGTCCGCTTACGACAATTACCGGTACGGCCGATAGAGGCAAAAGTTGTAAATTTATGTAAAGTCCTTTTGCCTCATATTCACGGCCTTCTCAACACAAATGTCCTCTTAAATATTTAGACACCGCATTGTACATTTTATTAAATATTTTTTTATCATTTTAAAGATAAGTTCAGTAACATAATTTTCAGCCATTACAGCATAAGGACGATTTTGTACAGACATTTGTATTCGTTGTACAGAAAAACCATTAAATTGTCTGGGATATCCGCTTATGGGAGATAAATTAACATACAAAAAATATAAATTTTAAGACAAAAAGGGTCCGCTTCCACTTACGGGAGGTGTCCGCTTACGGGAGGTAACAAATACACTGATTAGGAAGAACAAACGGGTCTTTGAATTAGTGTCCGTTATGGGAAGTGTCCGCACAGGGAGATTCAACATAGTAAAAATAATTTATTTTGAAAACATGCTGGTTCTTTATGAAACATTGGTTACAGTGAATTTTAGTCATCAACAACAATTGAAAGTTTCGTTCTGGAAAAAAACAATATTTCATGTAGTCACTAACAGATAGTGGCGAGTATATACACAACATGCTGTTTCTTTAAGTAGGAAACATTTGTTACAATGGAATTTTAGTCAAGGCAATTTAGAGTTTCGTAACATCTGAAGAAATTAAGTACTAAGATAGTTACCAACAGATAGTTTCGCCTAACGTGCTCAATTTCGTTTGATAGATCTTTTACTAAGTATCCTCTGTTGATTTAATTTATCATTGGAATTTAAAGCGATTCTTACACGCATCATTATTCCTCATGAAACTTCTTTCTCTTATTATATAACTCATTGGCTAACGAATAATGTCGATGATAGGAGGCGCTCTGTACTATATGTTAAACATGAAATGTTGTTTCAGAGAGTTGGAAAATTCGTATACTGTAGGTCGATTAGGTATTATTATCTATTATTCGTATAGGTCTACTATAGCTGTTAGATGTGAAAGAATACTTGGTTACAAAACCCCAGGCAAACACAACATCCAAAAATACAAATATAATTATAAGATCTATAAAGCGTTTGTCTGTTTACAGGTTTATTTCAGGCAATCATTGAGATATCCAACCATGACGAAATTATTCCCGTTATGATCCAACATCATATTTTTCTCGTTAGCCGTAATGGAAATTACGAATTAAAATTAGCTAGATTTTTGTTAGGAAATAATTTTATCCGATCTTGATTAATCTTAGGCCTATTATTAGATTAATCAAGATCGGATAAAATCCTATGGGATGTAAATGGTCTTCAATAATTAACCTTTTAATTATATCTAACACCTAGATTGTATTTTGCCAGGTTTGGTCATTCTTCTTTCGTAAAGTTACCGTTGGTGATTCCATCATTATAAATCAGTTCAACCTACCTTTTATATTCCTCAGTTGGACGTAAATTCTCTTACTACTGCGCGAGGGATGATTTTTCTGTTCCCTTCTCCATACATGACATTAAGTAGTTTTCTCGTGTTTTCTTCTTCAACTTCTATCTATTCCGCATTCCATAAATGTTTTCTGATCTCATATCAAACTTATATTTGTTTTGTCCCATCACGCTGCAAACTTTAGGGGAAACCACTATAAAGCAAAATAATAAACGTTATTTTAGTATCTTTGAATTTCACTTGTTTTGTTAACCGCGTGCACAATGTTAGTATTGGTTTTATTTATTAATTGTCAATCTTTCAGACATCTGAAGGGTACTTTTCCGAATTCTACATAACGTGGTATACCGAAAACGCTGTAGATATATTTATTTTTAAAATATCAAAACTCCAGAATATTTGGTAGTCCTCATTTACAAACCTATCTTACAAACACTATTTAGCTAATGATGCTAAATAATAACGGACGATAACGCAACCACGGTACCGGTATGGTTAATAGTTTTTTCTCTGTTAAAGTCAATTCAAACACGTTTAACAAACAAGATAGGCCAACATATATTAATTACTATTTATGGTTTCTGTTCAAATTCTATTAATTACCACTGTTTTGTTTTTTCTTAACAATAATACTATAAATATTCGGGGGCAGCAGTGACGAATCTCGCGAGTCTCTATGTTGTCCCTTGACCAATACTATAATTACTGGCACTTTTTCATTTAAATATGTTCAGTCTTTAAAGTATTTCAATGCATATGGTCAAACAAAATGTTGTATTGCATTTAATTATATTGAATAAACACAAACAAGTGTTTTACAGGCCTTCAGGTTCCATGAACCTTCCCATTTACGAACTTTATCATTTTTTACGATCACATTCTAACTCGAATAGAAAAACGCTTGTTAGGAATTAAGGATAATTGGCCATATCGAAGTTCCGTGTGTTTTAATTAGTACTCCTAATTTTTCAACATCTCTCTAAATTCGATGTTCTTAATATTCAATTTTAATTTTACTTTCACAGATTTTCTTCTGATAACATAGGGCTATCATATAGGCTAGTTGTAGGAATTAGCATTCACGTTACCAAAAAAAAACTAAATAGTGTTGTCGCTGAATTCACGGTATGGAACGCACATGTGACAAAATATAAACAGATTAATTACATATGTATATTACAAAAAGGTCAACGCAGGTCGTTGATAACTATGGTAAAACACTTATTTTGTTTTTAGACTTTCCTTTATCTGAAATTCGTAAGTTATATCACAATGAGTTACAAACTGTAAAGCTCACGTACAGAAAGGCGCGCTTAGGGACAAAAAGTGGATTCTCCTATTTGTTAATCACTGCACGCGTGCGTTTTATGTCAGTCTGCGCGAATTTGTGTACGCACGTGTAACAGTTTGTAGCTCTCTATGATACCACTGATAATGTATGTAATACAAGTGCGATTAATTACAAGCAAGATTATTGTAATGTCTAATAGAAGGGGCGGTCAATCCAGGATTCAGGTAAAAGGGTGGTGGTTGGGGGGGGGGGGGAAATTTCCAATCGAGATGCGTGTTTTCTCCATTTTCAATTTGAAAAGACGAAAAAGGGTCATTTGCCCTGTTTTGCGTGATATTAGCCCTTATTTCAATTTTTTGTGAATTCTAGGGGGAAGGGAGTACGTGACATAAGGTGAGGCGCAACTTCACTTTGTCGATAGCGGCGCATCCGGTACCCTCAACACACCCCATAAGATCCGCCCCCTGAATAGTAAAACAAAATGGTAAAATACAAAAAAAAAACCTGCTCAAACGGTATTCATTTATTACAGAGTACAGTATTTTAAGTTGTTAAGTGTTTGATACCGGTTTTTATAACCTTAATTTATTCAGTGTAAATAAAGCTAGAAAAAGGTATAAGGACCGTGTTTAACGTAAAAACTTATTTTTAGAACATATTGCGCCACATAACAACATCAGATAGGCTTATCGTGAGCCTTTTTCAGTAATTTACTGACATAGGGCATGATAGCGTTGGTTAAATGTAGTTATTATTATAGTGTATTATATTTACGTTGTATGGTTATTGTCAGGTATGAGTCACAATATTTGATGGTTAACACGCTTTACTTTCAATACTTCCCCACTCCCATGACACACGCCAGGTATACCCACTGCTATTTTCCGAATTCACAACGCCACTTGCGGGGGCATGCAGTAGTTTAGACAGCACGACGTAGTTCTCTTGCTACACGTTAACAAACTGGTGTGGCACAAACATAATTCTACACGCTCATGTGATGGATCTTAATAAAGAAAAAAAAAAAGCTCCACCAGTCATCACTATAACCCTAGAAAAAATATTTAATTTGTTTTTATTTAACTTCAATGTTCGATTAATATTTTGCACTCAATTCGTAGATGTTTATTAATTTTAGCAACAGAACACTTTCCCTACTTGAGGTAATTGCAGTCAATACGCCTAAGATTTGGGAATAATATTTTATTATGTTTGAAGAAAATGTGTGTCATATATTGGAGTGTGCTGTTAATGTATTTTTAAAAATAATTACAAAACTAGCGTTGTGAGCCTGTAATATCAGGGACCTGTTGACGCGCGCACCATGTGACTGAAAGTGAAAACGCAATGTTGCATTCTGTAACGCGCCAGGACTGAGATAATCGGGTCACCACAATGTATCAGTATTTTGTTTTCTTAGAGCATTGCATTGTCAAGTGACCTATGTATAATAAATTACAATAAATATTGTAGTAAATGATTGTATTGTATGTGTCATACTGTAATCTACTGTTTGAAATTTGATCATATACACTGTAAAAACGTTGGTCAATTTTTTGCCCAAATTTTTACCCAACGTTGATACAATAGTCAACTTGTACATCTGTTGGTTAAAAATTACCCAGCCATGTTGGTAAAACTTCGTTACATGTTAGTTGGTTAAAATATACAGTTGCCAATACTGGGTAATATAACATGCCCAACTCCTGATAATGCCGATTAACCATCTTATGGGTAATGTTTTTGGTGATTTGGTTGCCCAACAGCTATGCTATAGCTCACTGCCATTTGTTGGTTAATTATTTTTATTCTATTTTATTGGTTAATAATGAACTGGCAGCAAAAATTATTTTGTTAAATTAGGTTTAAAATGTTATACTGGCATAACTTGGCTTCAAAAATGAAAAGTTAACTTTAATTTGAAACAATAAAGTATTTATACATAGTCAATTGTTTGAAGCATATTTTGATACTGTAGATATAACAACCAATTTAATCTAGGACGATAAATTTATTGAAAAATAAAACCAATAAACCATAACTTCTTTTATTACTGGTTGACCAATATAACACTTTTATGTCCTAATTTTAAAATATACTAACACATCAATATATGACACTAACACTTTTTAATCGTTTTTTCTCAAACATTTAATAAATATTTGTTGTTGAAATTACATAATCCTTTTTAATATTTTAAAATTTTCTCTCACTTAACTATTTAAACCATTAATATGACTTACAATTTATAAAAAAAATATTGGTATTTAGAGAATAAAGCATAATACACA
>JAOTQE010063099.1:2081-18255 GCA_025631205.1 Nesometra sesokonis
TCTTAGAGTATGCATTATTCTTTCATATCGAGTTCATCCTGATGATGACATTATGGATGTTGAAACATTTAATCAAACCACAATGCCATGTGTCTCATTTCTTAGAGTATGCATTATTCTTTCATATCGAGTTCATCCTGATGATGACATTATGGATGTTGAAACATTTAATCAAAACACAATGGCGTGTATCTCATTTCTTAGAGTAGGTCTATGCATTATTCTTTCATATCATGTTCATCCTGATGATAGCATTATGGAGATTGAAACATTTAATTAAACACAATGTATCTCATTTATTGCAGTATGCATTATATTATATTATATCCTCCATGAGTATACTCATATTGAGTTCATCTCATCCTGATGATGAAATAATAAAGGTAGAAATATTGAACCAAAGAATGATGGCATATATATATTATTTATTGGAGTTTACATTACACTTTCTCATTATTTGTTATTAATTAATAAATTATCAAATTTATCAATTGCAACTAAATATAATTACTGTAGGCGAAGTATTTATATGAGAATGCTGTGGTTAGTAGCCTACTGAGCTAAATAATACAGGTGTGAATGTTCCTATTAAAACATTTTTGTCTTCCCTAAGGGTCAGTTTTTGCTTAGTACAGCTGACTGCTGTCCCAGCCCCAATGGTCTCTAACAATATAATTACTAAAGATACGTTCAGATCAACACTGTATCAATAGTAAAGAACAAAGCCAAGTACATGTGGTGCAAAGAAAAAAATCTTTAAATTTAGTTTTTGATGTCATGTCCGCAACCAGACATCTAAAACTACAATGGAAATGCTATGGCTTTTTCAGTGACCCACAAGCTGTGAAGAGGGTGGTCTTGAGGAGGGTACCTGCTACAGCCGCACAAGAAAATTGAAAATAAATGTGCTTAGATGCATTCTCCTGCATTTAAATTATCTTTTTGAGATGATTATAGGCTCCATAGATCCCATTATGGAAATTTTTCCACTTTATTTTCCCTCTTCCCCTTCCTCTTTTTTTTGAGAACATCCGGGGCGGCTGCCACAGTTGCCCCATTGTTGGTTACGGCCATGGAGTCAAGGCCACTTTACTTATCTAAAAGATGTTCAGTTTCTATAGTGTTGTGAAAATGTTGATAATAGAATATTTCATAAATTCAATACAGTACTAACCTGTTACTATATTCTGATATATTACTGATTAAAAAGGCTTTTATTCGTAACCTATTTCACTGAAATTTTGCTATGAAACTAACAACAGCATCTACTTAACTATACTGGATCCTTGTGTTGACATATTTGTTTTATACTTCATTTCCATGACGACATTCAATACAAACTCTATCCCGTAACCTTATTACCATGATATGTCATGATGATAATAATATCATAAACACTGACTTTTAGTAACCTCTACAGAAAATGACAACCTGACAAACGATGAACAAGCCAATAATTAAAATACTCTTATTCACAAATTAGATAAAAAAATATGGCTATTAGGTTTATATTACAAAATATAGATGATTTTGATAGGTACAAGGGTTGACAGTTTTATTACAATACTTCTGTTTATTGAGATTAATTTCTCAAAATGAAAGCTTTTATCATCGTTGCTAAAAGTCAATTAAGAAAGAATTGTGATATTACAAAATGGTTCTTGAACTGTGATAGGATGGGAACCCAGAAAGGGGATGCAAACCGGGCACGAAGCCATTATTGTACAAGTACAGAAGTTCCAACCCTTCCGATTTGACTGGGAGCCTCCCGAAATGAAGTAAAATAGTCCAAAATTCCTGTACATGCTTGGACTATGTGCATAATCTAATCCAGTGATCTGAAAACTGCCTTATTCATCTTGTCAATCCTGCTCATCTTGTAATGGTGGGAAGGCAGCCTTTAACACGTTGACTGCCAGCGACGAGTATACACGCCAACCAAGTGTTGCTGTGTGCGCCAGTGACGAGTATACTCGTCAAAAACAGTGTGCCTTTGTAATGTTTCTCAAGACACATGCGTACATCGTAAACTTACAGCCTCTTCAGGGGTAATTCAGGGAAGATACACCTAGACAATAACGTTGAATTAACTTCTGTTTGTTTGTTTTGTTTTATTGCAGGCAGTTTAAAGATTTCAAAGTGTGGTGGCACCTTAATGCAGGCGAGTAAACTCGTCACTGATAACAATTGTATTTTCAATGTACTCGCCACTGGCGTAGGCAAGAACATTTCTTTTCCAGTGCCAACGACGAGTATACTCGTCACCTAATATTTTTACGCCAAAATATTAGACACTCTATATTGATGATATGTGACTAAATAAAACCTTAAAAAACTATATTTGTACATATAAACCTGTTCTGGCACACAGGAATGAAACAGGAAAAGGAGTCTGGTAGTAAACGTGTTAAAACACATCACTCCCCCCCACCCACCACAACTACCTTCCTTGCCAAACTGCAGCCCCTTACAAACAATAAAATCTGGAATAGTTATTATTCATTTAGACTGGTTCTTCCCATAGATATGATCATTTATTAGTCATGTTTTTCAACAAAATTAGTATTTTTATATTATTGTAATTAAATGAGAGGAATTAAAATGTCCATTAAAACAAAAGTTTTTACATTGTTTGTAAAATTATTTAAAATAATGCGGGGCTTCTTTGTTCAGCAAATTTACCAATGCAATATTGCAGTGTTTGTGTTTTAATTTCTCTTTGTGGAATTGCTAGCATTCTACTTCTAAATTTATCATAACACAAAGCAATCTTTGCTCACAATACAATATAATTATTTCTAGTAATATAGAAAATTGTCTTCTATTGTTAGCACATGGCATTCTGATATACATATCAATAAAGCTTGATGAGCGTATTTATCGTTTTATGTGTACAACAGATAAAATTCATCATTACCTGCATAAATGCATGTTTATAGTTTGAAATGCATAGTTTTAGAATACAGTATGTATTTTCTGCATTTTACGAGGTCTTCACAAAACCCAGATAGTTCATCTCTCATTCGACAAAGATTGATGATTCGATGTATTTGGTAACCAAATTTTATGAATCTTGCCGCCAGCAACAAGTATATGTTTTTCAGGAACAGTGCAGGAATATTTAAGACATCTAGTTTGTCCGAGCAAGGGTTGATGAGAAAGATGAATACGTAATTATCGGGAAATCACCCGACCTATTTATCTTTTAATAACGATTCAACCTAATTTAATACTTCTATCAATCAATATCATCTTTAGCATTTACTTTAAATATTTAAAATTAATGACGGAATTCTAAATGGGTTTCTTTAAATAGGAGTTGGGTTTTTTACATTAGTTTAATGTTTATATTCCACAAATGGCAATAATTACATTTTTGATGAACTAAAAATTATAAAAATTTATATAGTCCTACCTGTACTTCAACGGACACCTCCCATAAGCGGACGTGGAGACTTTTTGTCTTAAAATTTAGATCTTTTGTATGTTAATTTACCTCCCATAAGCAGACATCATGAAAAATTTAGTATTTTTTCTGTACGACTAAATTTCTGTACCAATTTGTCCTTTACAATCGTTCTGTATAATATTGTCATATTACTGAACCAATTTTACAAAATGATAAACAATATTTAAGAAAATATATAGAAATTTGAGAAGCCATTTGTGTTGAGAATTCTGTGAAATGTGGGACATAATCACGTATACATAATTTTACAATGTTTTGCCCTTTATTGGCTGAAGTTATCATCGTCATCATCATCTTCATCATCATCATCATTGTCATCTTCATCATCATCATCATCACTACCATCATGATGATGATGAATCACTACCATCATCATTCATCGTCGTCATCGTCGTCGTCATCATCATGATAATCGTCATCATTGTCATCATCATCATCATCACTACCATCATGATAATGATGAATCACTACCATCATCATTCATCGTCGTCATCGTCATCATGATAATCGTCATCGTCATCATCATCATCATCATCATTGTTGTCATTTGCCATCAGCATTATCAAAATCATCATTTCCATCAAAATTACCAAAATCAACCTTATCTTTATCAGGGATTTTGAATTACAGTAATAATTCTTAAAACCATTTTACCCATGTTACCTGTATCTATGATATATTCATTCTGTATTTTGATTCATTACTGGTTTCCAAATAACATGCTGACATATATTAATAATGCACCAAATAATATGCTAACATATTAATAATACCCCAAATAATATGCCGACATATAATTCATTATTTAAGTCACTTCTTAGTATGCTAGTAGTATCACTTTAAAAAATATTCCAAAAAATCCCTTTTGAGGTTTAAAACCAAGGCTTTAAATTTTATCTGCTATCATTCAAAATATTAATGATAAATATACTGTAATATTGGGTTAAATATATACAGTACTTGAGTAGTATTTTTAGAAAAATTTTATTAAAAAGACAAGTTTTTACTAATACTACCCAACGGCAAGTGAATCATCGATTAAATAATTACAGATTCTGCAACCTATGAATCAAGTAAATTAGAGGCATCATCATGTATATCTAATTTCGAGTTGGATTACAATTTTCCAGATTAGGATGTAAATTGCACTTTGCGTAACCAGCAATGCACAAATTTATACCTGCCCCATTTTATTGTTTTAGTTGTTATAAACCCGGTTACCAGCCCGGTCTCATTGTTTTTTCTGTTATTAATCCTAATACCATTTGTTTAGAAACGTGTGCCTATTGAGACCATTTTTGTAGTTGTGGTACAATTGTTTTCATGGATTTGCATTGATTTTGGCTTGTGACTACTGTGTGAATGAGTAAAACAAAATTTGAAATAAAACCCGTGAAATGTAAACGTCATTTGTGCAACACATTTATTATGAAAAGACAAACAAATGAACAAATTAGCAAGACGTACCAAAAACCATGTCTTGGTATTATCTACAATTCTCGTTCATTTTTCTATACATTAGACCTACAAGAATGAATTGCACATAATTATATCTACAATATCCTTCGTTATCAAGTATCAAATCAGAAAGAAATTTGCATAAATTAACAATTTAACAATAGCACAATTTTATTTAAATAAAGGCACTCAGTCCGTCATGCTATTTTTATCAACAGACCCAAATATGTAACACTATTATAGGTGGATCGTAAGTTTTAAGTTATCTAAAATTATCAATCAATAAATATATGTATATATGTATACTGTATTGAATACCATTTATTGATCAACTCACTAATGTAATGAGAAATGATAATAAAACACATGCATTTAATGTGATTGTTTCATTTGTTTCTTCCACATTTTTGGTATATAGCAATGGTTTCAAATTATCAAACAAAAATTGGTCCTCATACTACTTTTTGTACTTGCAAAACTGCAAACATTTAGACCTCTCGTTTACAGAAAAGTAAATTGGAATGGTTTAAATTTTCTCATGCGAATCAGGAGATAGTGTTATTTTGTTTATTGTGCATATGAGGCTAGTCGTGGCAAAACCACCAAGTTGTCGTACAGAAAGTTATTGAGAAATAAGCCAATAAACTACAGGAAATATAAACAAATACTAAGGAAATTTGTGTATATTTTGCCCCATAACTTCAGTTATAGATCCGAATTTGATTATTGTCCCCTCATTTTCAAGCCTGTGAAAAGCATAAGGTGGATTTAACAATAACACAATGATTTAACAATAACACAATTTTCAATTTTTCTACAACTTCGTGGTTTTGCCGTGTCGTGCCAGATATCTGAAATATTTAGTCCTATTTGATGGTGAACATAGGCATTTTAGGCATGGTGCCCTTTTTATCTTCAAGGTATGTGTGTGCCCCTCTTATATGACATGCACCCCTTCAAAATTTGATGATGAGAAAATACCGAAAGCTATCCAGCAAGTTTATATGAGCACAAGAATTTAAAAATGTATTGTCACCTGGAAAAATTAAAAGAAGAAAATTAATTTTGAAAATAACATGCTTATTTTAAAGAAATATATATTTTATGATCATTCCTTTAAAAATTAGAATATTAAAAAATATTGACCCCTAATTTTGCAACATTATAAGGCTTAGAAATAAGCAAAAATCCAATAAATGGCTGGAAGGCTCTATAATTTTGATTATTCCTCAGTGAAAAAATCTTATTAAACAATTTTTAAATACATTCATTTCTGTTCTCAAGTTATTAATTAATTTCGATTTTCAAGTTATTAACTTTGATGTTGATGATTTAAAAATTAATGGTTATTACTTTTGGTCATTTTTCGAGTGACAATACAGCTTTAACCCTTTTTTGTTCTTAACAAATTCACAAGCAATAAAATACCTAACCCAGTCTGAAAATAGTATGGTGCCCTTTCACATAGTCTTGTATCCACCCCTGGTAAATGCAATTCAAAACTTAATCAACAAACTCTTGGTAGTCAAGTGCAAACCATAATTAGACTGACATCTCCAGAGATGGTTTTAAATATTTGTTTGTTTCTTGAAATCGTAGTTTATAGTTTATTAGGTCGTGGCTGTTAATATGAGGCCTTTAATAAAGCTTGAACAAATATTTGCAAAACGAGGGAAATTGCGTACATGAAGATTAGCTAAGGAGGTTTTCCAAACATTAACTGGATTTTAAAGCGCCGCTTTAATTAGCGTTAGCCAAGAGGTCTGTGATTAAAGTAATAAAATTGCAACCTTTGCTAGAAGGAAATTTATGCTTAAGGCAAACACTACCCCTTCTTCAGAAATGTGGCAGCAATTATTTCATTGACGTAAAAATCTATTTGTTTTGTCATCGCTATGTATACAGTAATTTAAGTCGGGAATATTATAAATTGGAAAACATACACGATGCACAACTATGCGATTGGAAAATATGTGATTTCAGAATGTCAAATAAATTCATTGTCTGGAATGCCGTATTGAAATTCTCAAAAAAATTCAGATATCATCCATCCAATGTTGGGATCAAACCATTCTAAAAATATAATAACCAAAAAAATACAATAAGTCCAAAATTATACTTTTTATAAGCTACTTTTAATACAAAATATACAAAATTAGCATTTTACAATAATTTAACATATAATGCGTGAAAACGTCACATTAATCTAATATTCTTTTAGGAAATCTGCACACAAGCTTAGTGTTAAAACTAGTGATGTTTTTATTATTTAATTTTGGAATGAGTTGAAAGAAACATATGTAACACAGTGTTAATATTTAACAGCAATTTTGTGCAAAGGTCATATCCTTATTAGCAAAATATATATTTAAAACTGATACTTGAAAAAAATTAACATAAAATGCAGAGGACCTGCTCCTAATAAAAATAAAGCAATTATAAAAATAGGTTGTTTTATTCAGTCACAGCCCATGCAAAACTTATGTTTTGAACTAAAAATTAAAAAACGTAAACTAAATTATTCTTAATTAAAAATACTTAATAATGAGTTATTTTTCATGATTAGCTAAACTATTTGCAGCACAGATGACACAATAAATTTAATTTTTATTGACTCATGCTGTCTTAAAATTTCACCAAATATTCTAATTAAAGTGCCATAAAATGTTGTGATTAACTCCTTTTATTTGTGAATATATAAAGTTTGCGGAACACCGCGTGTGCAGTACTGACAAGAATCGTTAAACTTCTTGAGATTTAGATTTAGATTTAGAATTTTTCAGTCACCCTTTGAAGAGAGCTGATGAAGGTATATTTATTGAAACAACAAAAAGCTCAACGGTGTTTTCTGAACTACACATGTGGTGCACCGCAATATATATTTAATACTTTGTCATGCAAACTTTCAAAGAACCTTTTATGTGCATCTAAAGCCGGGCACTCACTGTGTCGTGCGACGGTCGAATGACTGTCACACAATCAAACCGCCGCTCGTTGTGTGTGTGTGGTTTCCCGATGCGATGACAGTCTTCTAATCGTCGGCCGATGGTTTTTTAATCAGCCGATGAGTAGAAGACTATCATCGTGTCTGGAATCACACAAACATGGAGTGACGGTTTGATCGTGCGACGGTCGCAGCGAGTGCCCGGCCTTAAGTTTAATGATTAAAATCATTGTGGCAGAGTCAAGTCCAAAGAAGGATAAGTCACAAACAACAGATTTTAATAAAAGTACGGTTTTCTAACATAATGCCAAAATTAATTAGTAATGTATTGTCGCTTGAAAATGACCAAATAAATAATATTTGATTTAAAAATAAAAGGAAATTAACTTTTTCTTTTTAAAGTAACAAAAGTTATGATTTACAATTTGGTTAACATATTAAATGTTTTTTGAAAGATTTTTTGTTTTATTTTTAGCCTTTAACAGCGCAAAATTAAGGGTAAATAATTTAACTGCAGATGTCTAATACAGTATTTATGTTAAAGGTTATACCTTATATATTTCTTCAGAATAAGGAAGTTAATTTATTTATTTATCATTTTGCAAGTAACAATACATACTTAACTATTCTGTATGGTTTAACACATTTTCATAAATATAAATAATTGCTAAAATTCTTGTTATCTTTTAAAAATACCAATAATTATTTATTGAAATGTTAAATATTTCTTACAAGAAATTTTTTAGCACCGAGTAACCTATGAAGCAAACATAATGAATTCATAGACCAATAAACGCAAATAATAATATGTTAACTTCCTTAAAAGGTTCCCATTTGTACTCATGGTTGGTCATATTGTTATTGTCAAATATAAACATTATTGTATGATTGTGTTGACAAATTTATCCAATCTATTGCAAGGATTTGTCAACCATACACAGTATCCATTCAACCATACAATTATTATATATGAAAATAATAAACTAGCCATAATTTTGTTTTTTCCCAAAGAATGAAGAATTATGTCTAAACAAGTTTACAAGCCTTCTTCAACAAGAATTAATTATTCAGTTTAGAAGACCATAGGTATGTATCCAGCAGGCAAGTAAAAATAAGTAATTATCAGAGACAAATTTATTGTTAAATTTACAATTATGATTAATTACTGTATCTCATTTTATTATCAATATATAAATGTCATAATAATATAATCTCCAAAAGACCATATATATATACTTAAAGAATGATGATAACATTAAAATATCGGAATATGATTGTGGTGGTGATAGTCTATATCCAGTATTGAATATCTTAAGATAAAATACTGATACAGTTAAACTTGCCTAAGTCAACTTTTGTCTCAAATCAAAGTTTAAATTCTTCCTAAATCAAATGTATTTTTTTATGCCAGTTTGGTGTGTTTTTTTTATTAATTAACAGTCTTTAATAAACACTTTTTAAGTCAATTTATTTTTACAATGCTACTTTAGATTTGACTTAGGCAAGTTTCACTGTATTCCTAAAAGCAGCATTTTTTTATGATTTTTTTTACAAAATTAAGCATTCAATTTATCAATATTTAACATATTTAAAACTTGAAATTAATAAAATAAAGTTATACATAAATTAATTATTACATATTCGAAGAATCCGTGAAAATGTTTTAAATAGCACAGTGATAAAATAGCATGCCTTAAAAATGATACACAAACTGCATTCAATGGTATATTCCTTTAACCACTATGATTAATTTGTGTGTTGTTTATAGCTCGCTGAAAGATCCTTCCATTCAAATCTGATCAAACCCACTCAGAAAAGAATAATTTTTCTGTCGTTGGGGTTAACTTATCAGGGTCATACATTGGATCCCTGTGACCTTTGCCGGGCATTGTTGAATACGAACAAAGTTCATCAGGGTCTTCATTTAGTGCAGAGCACGCTAAATTGTCCGAGCTATTGCCTCTAGATGTAATAACTCCAGAATCATTTCGTAATAGTCCTAACGAAGCTGATGATTGTGGCAGGACTGAGCAGCTATTGCTACGCCCTGTGAAATTGTCATTATATTTAGAGGCGGGTGCATTGTTACCCTTCTCACGATGGAAAGTCACTCTTCCATCAATTCCTGAGTTTTTCAAATCTAAATCGCTATTTTCATGTGGATCCTCTCTTATAGGTGTTAAGGGTAGGGCTCCTGGAGATTTGACGCGTGCATGATCCGGGTCTTCTATACTCCGAGGCCCTGGAACCGGTATGAGTCCAGCTGTTGTTACTATTTGCGGACATGATTCTGCCATCCGCACATTTTCTCCCGGATCAAATGTTGACAGATAACTGTTTATATTTGGGCCTGCTCTAGGTCCATAATTTCCACTATGATAATTTGCAGCAAGTTGTCGTTGCTTCGTAATTAAAACTGGATCTTGATTCGGGTCAGGCATCCAACAAAGGTCCGAATGTCCTTGGATTTTACACTCGGGTGTGCAATGTGGGCTGGCCATATAGGTACATCTGTCTGTTATAACAAAAAAGGAAAAAATGATAAAATATGAAGTAATAAAACCATAAAAATAAACAAACAATTTATTAATTATATAGAATTCCACAATGATGACTGACTGACTATTCACAATATTGCTGACCATGTTAGATAACATTTATACAAGTTATTGTTACCCTCATGCATTATTTACACAAAATTAACCAAGTGACACAAGTGCTGGGGATTGATTGAACCAATATCAATAATACACTAAATACATAAGCCATGCCAGTAAGCAGCACTTTTCAACTCATAATAAACAAAGGTATTACAAAAAGATCATCTCTATTTGGAAAACCAGATCTGTATGCTGTCAAGAATGAATTGTGTTATTTAATGCCTTGTAACTAAGCATGCACGTTGTGATGTTAAGCCCATTGTATATTTTGCGTGAAAACTACTTTCGTGCGCTAAATTAAACGGAAAGATGTCAGAATTGTTTACTGTTCATGATGACTATCTCTATGCTGACAAGCTCAGCAACCTTTTCCTTGCATTTTGAAAAATGAGTGAATGTCCATGACGTGAGGAATTATAAAGAAAGCGTGTGAATAGCATCGCTTACAACATTGCATTTACGTGGGAAAATACAGAGGGGTTTTATACATCCGTACTCACCAAGTTATTGTCTTAAGACAAAGTAGTCTAAACAAGCATCGGAGCAAAGGAAAGAGGAAAAAAATTGCCTTTACACATAACTATTTTAACAGGGAAATTTGTTTATGAAAAATTCTATGCTAGCAAAATACTATGATTTATCACACAAAATGAAACTTTTAACAGCAAACACACACAAGGACATTTTTCAGCCAAAATACTTCCCTAGTTTATGGTCAAACAAAAAAATCAATCAAACGGTAGTAGTTTGTTGTAAGAATGTGAGAAAAATTGAATTTATTTATCATTTTTGATTATTTTTAAATGTTGCGGAATTTAACGCTTCCTCTGCAATAAGTTCATGCGATAAAAATAATTTTTAGCTGGCATTTTTCATTTCTTTGATTAATTTTGATCAATTTCTCACATTTTATGAGCAAACTACTCAAGCTACCCATTTGCAAATACATTTCATCATTTATTTTTATATTAAATGTCCGGCGGTATCCACGGATACATTTTATTACTTTTTTATGCAAAGACAAGTGGCGATACAGAATATTATTTTTGAAAATAACACGAATATTATCAGATCGTTATTGAGAGTTTCCTAAGAAAGTGGGTCATTGTGAGGCAGTGAATTGAGTAGGTAGCAGTGGTCATGTAATCAGTGGACGATAGATCTGTTACAGAATTGGAATTGAAAGTTTGTTTGTGTGTGCGTAAGAGGTCGTTGTATTGCTACAGCACGGATGGGTGAAAAGGATCTGATTACGTCCTCGTAATGTTCGTTTGTAACAATATCACATGATATGCTTGACCATACCTCCTCAACTGCAATGTGATCTATTCTTATTGAGATTATTAAGAAATTGTTAATATTAAAATTGATATACTTACTTTTCAACGCGTTTCTCGGGTGGTTACGGCCAACCTCGTGTCTACCGTAGGCATCGTGTTCGCTGTCACCATGTCCGCTATCGCTGCTAGGATCCATCTCGGAGTTGCTGCTAACACTGTCCGTGTCATTGATTTTTAATTTATACAAAAGTCGCTGTACCTGTAAAATATAACATTAAAAATATTTAAATAATGATGTTAATATTACAATCAATTTTAACTTGCACACATATTAAATAAATTAAATAAATTAAATAAAAAAATATAAAAATATCTTTCTCAATAATTTATTATTTATATATTTAACCATATTGCAGGGTGAAATGTTTGAATTAGAGTTTCATTTTTACTAAGTTTGAAATTATCAAAATTGTACTAGTTAA
This sequence comes from Nesometra sesokonis, assembly GCA_025631205.1. Lineage (NCBI taxonomy): Eukaryota > Metazoa > Echinodermata > Crinoidea > Comatulida > Antedonidae > Nesometra > Nesometra sesokonis. The sequence goes on from JAOTQE010063099.1 coordinate 14,375, forward strand.
TAATTTCCCTGTAAAATGAATGAATTTAATATTGAAAATTCAATGTTTATTATTCATATAACATTAAAAATATTAAATAATTATTATATAATTATAAGCTTATAAAATAATTAAATATTAAAATTTATTGATTTAATAATATAACCATATTTCAAGATGGTCATCTTTTTTTATTTTATTTTATTAAAACTGTGATTATTAAAATTGCAACTGCAGTGTTAAGCACAAATGTTAATATCCACTATGTGAAATGATTAAATTTAATATCAAAATTTAACATTTATACTTAAAAAAATAAAATAACACTTAGGTAATAAAATCATTGATGTGTTGTATCATCGATACTTCACTTTTATTTTTCTTGCGATAATCATTTCCAAAACAATTATTTGTTTCACTCAGCAAAAATTGTAATTTCAAATATATAGCTGCTTATTAGTTTTTTTTTTCATATCGCGCAATTCTAGACTCGTTGCATCGACCATATAGCAATTATTTTGTGCATTCTGAAAATTCATAAGCATACTCTCAATAGAATTCAGACTGGTGTTTAATTTCATTTCCATCATGAAACAACTAATGGAAAATAAAGTGCGTATAGTCATTTTCATCTTGCATATATATCTAAAAATAACGAAAATTAATATGAGTTTGTTCATCTCCAAATGGGGTAGACTGAGAGTTTTCATTGGTCTACTGTTATATGATTTTTCCTTGGTTCACTCCGCTAATTACTTCCTTTATAAAGATTATTACAGAAACCAACAAAGCCGACAAAAAGAACAGAATACGAGAACAATGCCCATCTGCATGTAAAGTACAACATATGTAAATCTCCTTTAAAAATTATACTTTTTTTTTAATCTCAACAATTATCGTTATTATCATTGATTATTCTCAAATTTGATTATTTATTATTAAATAAAGTTTTTTTTTATACTTTTTATTCAGTATGATAATAGAAAATATTTAATGTATAAACTTCAATTTGATTTTTATTTATACCTTTTAATTTTATGTATCTGTATTGGAAATATGTTTTTAAATATTTTTTCATGAATTGAAAAATAATTATTAACTATAAGACCTAATTCATGTAAAAACCTCTATAAACATGTTTTTAATTTGAATAATTTTCTTATAATTATTCCCTTGTTTGTTACTCAATAACCACTATAAAATCCCATTAAATTAATTTGTTCTAAAAATATATAGAAAGATGAGTTGTTATCTTAGGTGCTCGTTAGGCTGGGAGAACAATTTGATTGCCTAACTAAACCTGATAGAAACTCCTTAATGAACTCCTTGTTATTACACATTATGAAAGGACAGCGCATGCTATGATATCGATCAAAACTGAAAACATTAATAAAATCAGCATAAAAACTTTTAACATTCTGCCTTTAGGTACAATCATGATATGGTTTATGATTTCACAATATCATAAAATAATGTAGACTACAATTTTAACTGTTACTGTTGCATTTATTTTGACTGAGTAAAAAAAAAGATTATAGCCTATTTTGCTTATAATTACAAATTCTGACATGATTTTTAGAATTAGCATATTTTTATTTTGTTTAATTTCTGACCTAAATTCCCCAGTTGCTATGATCCGATGAAAACCGGGAAGTTAAATTATGCCCATCTAAGAGTATATGCCCATTATGGCATAGCTAATGGGCTGTGGATTAATGCATAAAAGAATACTATGCATATTGTCTGTGCTAGTTACACGCATTACTAGTGTAGTTAACTGGTGTTCATAGCAGCGTCTGTATACGGTGACATAGTTAGATCAGCCGAATGGTAGTTTCATTTCTAGTACTTATTTTTAATACACCTAAAATGAGCTAGTGATATTTATTGCTAGAATTATGTTATTCCTAACCTTAAAAGTAATGTCAAATAATCTTATGTATCATTTTTAAGGCTTCAATATGAGTTTATTTTCTATTCTAATATGAAATATATAATTAGATTCTAAGTATAAATTCCCTGATGGACAATTTTTAGGAAGCTTTCTATCTATATCTAATAATGGCTTTGAGAAATTTGTGATCCAAGCAATATATCACATAAATTCATTCATAATTTAGTTTTCAATTTGTCAAATACTTTAAGATGAACTTATTGTTGGAGATTTTCTTAACATTACATCACATTATCATAGATTCTATCTATCTTGCTGTCAGCGAGATTGTTCTGCTTTTTGATACTGTGTTCAATTAAACCCTAATCTTGCTTTAAAAAAAAATTGGATAAAAATCACAAGAGAGACTGCTAACTGGTTTGACATAGACTGAGGTTGGGTGTAAAGTTGTCATTACTGGCACACCAGGAATAAACTAGAGATACTCAACACACCTATGCTCACCCTAGGGCCAATATTTTCTTAGTCAAACTGGCTAAAGGTTGCCAATTTTTTTAGCCAAATTGTAAATTTTTTAGCCAAATTTTTACAAACGATAAAAACCAATAAAAAATTCTTGCAGAATGGAAATTTTTTGGGGATTTTTCTTTTAGCCATTTTGGCGAAAGAGGTGATTTTTATTTTAGCCAAATGAGAATTCCATTAGCCATTGGCGACTTGGTGAATGGTTAGAGTTGAGCATAGCATACTTTTAAAAAAGTTAGACCCCAAGGGTCAAGGGTTTCCCTGATAAATTAATGCATAATTTTGATAGTTTGCTTGATTTATGATTTGTTTCAATTTGATTGCTTACATTGAATGTTGTTGTAACTTTAGGTTAAATTTGAACAATGTTATAGGCCCTCTATATAACAATGTTATAGGCCCTCTATATAACAATGTTATAGGCCCTCTATTTGTTATGTTAGTTAAGGGTTTTGATGCTGCGTTATGCTTATCCGAAAGAGTAGTTAAAGTGAGATTGTAGAAGTTGTGATGTGTAAGTTGCCGCAGTGGACCACACGAGAACAACCCTGCTCCCGGCTAACTTAAATTAGGCTAGCAATGGGAATCCCTATTTGAAATCTGATAGATCGCAATATACAATAATTGTGATTTTGTGAATAACTATCGGCATTCCAAACACTATATGATACCTACATCGAACACCAAGGTCAAAATGTTAGCAAGTAGCAAAACTCAAGAATTAAGTATGCAACAGGGAACAATAACCACAAATGTAATAATATCGCCAACAAAATACAAAAAAAATATAACAACATGCTGAGATTTAGGCACGTATACTTGGCTACCTTTACTAACAGCCAACTCAAATGCAATCTCATTAGCTGTGATAGATGGATTATTTATTAGGGACTCATCGATTAAACTTTAAAGAATGGTATTGTATATGAAATGATAACTGGAGATATTTATAACCTTTAAACTTGTATCCAATAACACATAATAAATGTGTTTCATCTTTGTTGATTTATAAAAAGTCAGATGATTTTTAAAGCCATGTAAAGGAAGAAGCCACAAATTATTTAAAAAAAATATAACAAGGGGAGAGCCAGGTTGATTTGAGGGGGGGCATTCTATGTTTGTTGTAGTGGGCTTATACTAGGGTACATGCACACATCACACATGATTTCATGTTCAGTGTTAAAGGGCTTATACTAGGATATATGCCCACATTACACACTGACTGGTATTTCATGTTCAATTTTGAGGGCTTATACAGGCGGGGATCCAGGATCCGACGAAAGTGGGGTCGCACTTATCCAGTCCAGGTGGGTGTGGTTTCCACTTTTTTTCCGAGCAAAAAAAAAAAAAAGGTATTCCCCCGTTTTTGTATTCTGTAGACCCTGTTTTGGCCGTATTTTAGGTTTCTCTTGTTAATTTTGGGGCCCCGGCGCACCTAAAATAAGGGGGGGGGGGGCGCAACTACGTTTTGGCGGAAATAGGG
>JAOTQE010063110.1:0-18254 GCA_025631205.1 Nesometra sesokonis
CCCCCCCCCACCTTTTTCCAAAAGTCTGCATCCGCCCCTGGCTGAAAATATTCTACACATTCTTATCAAGACTGTAGGCAGTTGCATTTTCAACTTTCCACAGAATAATTGGCATCCAAGCGCTTTTGCTCGACTTTGGTGTGGGAAAGCACTCTAAATACATTCTAATAAAGATTGCTATTTCTCTTGGACCACAAATATCACTGCTTATTTGTTTTTTCCTCTTTTAGTGGTTGTGATACAATTCATCTGTTCAAGGGAATGGTAAAACATCATTTCAGGAATGTAATGGCAAAACCACCGAGTTGTTGAAAAACATTAAATTGAAAATGGAGTTAATTGATACTATATTGCACTTGTTGTATGCGTTAAAATGAAGGGAGTCAACTATCAAAAAAATCGGACATATACATTCAAAGTCATAAATAGACACAATTCCTTTTGTATTTGTGTATATGTATATTTCCAGTTAATTGTTTATTTGAATTTTTGTCAATAACTTCCTGTGTGACAACTTGGTGGTTTCCAATGATTTGCCCCATTTTTAACGTAACTTAGAAAAAGGTGCCATGGATGACTCCAGTATGTGAGAGAATGAAAGATACAAGACTACAGAACAGTTTGTTCTCACTATGCACTGTAGTACATTTTGATAGTACGAAAGTAAACGAGGCAGGGCGTTACATATTTGCCACTGGAGTATATCCCTCAACATCTGCTGCATTAAAAGAGCATATTAAACGATCTGCAAATCAGGATGTGGTAGAACTGTCTGAATGCCTCCAGAGTTGAGATATCCCAGCTAATTGGGCATAGATGAAAGTTAACAAAAACGTTATTCCAGTTTTTGAGCTCTCTCCAGGAACTTCCAAATGTTACTGCAGGGTGGTAATTCATTGTACTGACTGTGAATTTTAAAGCTACAAATGCAAAAAACAATGTTTTAAGATGTAGGTTGTGTGGTTGCCAGGGAAAATGTTAGAACACCTCTACCAATAAGTATCCCTTTGTTCATCTAATAATATATTATAGTATATCCCCATATCCATAGGAACATTTATCAACAAAGAAACGGACACAACTTTTTCATGCTCTCATAACTTCAAGGCTTGATTATTATAATGATTTCCTCTCTGGTCTTCCAAGTGCTGTAGTCAGAAATTTTCAACTTCAGCTAAATTTTCAGAGAATCCCGGGATCCTATAGGAATCCTGATTCTATATAATTCCTAATCCTATAGGACATTTTTGTAAGGATAAGACAAGAATTGACCCCTTAGCACGCCCCTGAAGCCATTACTGACATAGACCAACAATTCACGGGGAAGCATGCCCTGGCCCCTAAAACTATAACTCTCTACGGCCCTCAATCCAACCGTCTCCTTCCAAAAGTCTGCATCCGCCCCTGATTAAATGGTAAAATAGATTTACATGCCACAATTTTACATGCTTACACTTGAGAGGGCGGATTTGGGTGTGGGGGTCGTAAAAACCTACTTACGGCCCTCTTCTTTGACCCCAAAAATAATATAGGTAAATGGGCCAGGGTAGACAGAACACAAAAAATGGGAAAATAAATTTCTTTTCTTTTTTATTTTATTTTATTTATTTATTATTTTTGCTTGTAGAAATCAAAACGGCGACCACGCCCACCGGACCCTGGAAGCCCCTGCTTGACAAGCACATGGTGGAGAATGGAGGAAATCATTCACCCAACCCTTGCCCTAATCTCCTGATGTGTTTTTTGCTAGATGTTACAGGCCAATAGGCCTATGTCGAATATTTACTTACAAGGACATTAATCCGCATGGAACAATAATTAATTGTAAATTTGCATTCAGAGATTCCCATTCTATATAACCTGTTTTCAACATGATTGTCTGGCGTTTCTTTAGTTCTCTGCCCCTTTGATCGACTTTATTTATGATGTCAAAAAGTCATTGCACTTCTGAATCTGGGAAATTCCAAAATTCTTATAGGATAATAGGACTAGGCCTGTGTCTTGTGAAAATTATTCACCATCATCTTCTAAATACCAGTATAATAGTTCAAAAACCGGAAGTATGTTAGCAGAGGAATACTACACAGTAAGTAATACGCATGTATTTTAATAATACTAAGGAATCGATGGTCGTGAAGCAGGCTAGGCCTAGCATAGCTATCTTAGGTTAGCGATGTAATATACGGGTCGGAGAAGATTTTATGGTGAGGTGAACAGAATTGGATTGGGTCACAGTTGGACCGATATTGGTCCTAGATATCGAATTTTCAAAAGGCTTGACTGGAAAAAAATTAAGTACAGTAATTATATATTATTTATTCATAGGCCTATTTTACATTAAATAAAACATGTCATTATAATTAAAATTAAATATAGTAACAATAATGTTTTTGTGAACAAGTCACGCACCTAAACTTGTAAACACTTACAGCTTAGGTAATGGCAGGGTATCAAATAATGTGCTTCGCTAACCAGTGCCGACACTACAGATCTAAAAATTATTTACAAAATAGTAGTTTATCCGAAAAGGTTAAACATATGATGATGAAGAAGAAGAAAAAATGCAATGCCATATACACAAATTCTATGTTTAACCTACACACAACTCAGGATACACTGCGGGACTCTGGCAGGTAATTCATACAGAACAAAGTAACATTAAATATAAAACAAAGGGACCATAAGACATCCCTATCCTGGGATTACGTTAACATATCGTTTTTTCAAGTAAATTTTTTTGTGACTTAGATGATCATCATAAAAGAAGGAAAAGAAATCAATAGTTTCCTGAAAGTTACCGGACAGCTCATTGAATATTCATAATATTTAAATAAAAAGCGCATTCAGATTGGAGAATTTATCTTTTATCTCATAATTTGATTTACATTTTTATGAAGTGAGCAAAGGTTATTAATTTCAACATCTAGAAGCACTCTAAAGTGAGCCATGTTTTCATTTACCAGTTACGGTTATGTATTTTCAACACAATAGTACTATTTTTTATTGTATGTTGGATCTCTGAGTGTTTGAACACAATAGTTTGCATGGCTTGCCACTGATGCGTAACATTTTATTACCAGAGTGGTAAAGCATCTCAAGGTCACTTAATGAATGAAGCCTAGTTTCTCAGGTGTTAACTCGTAATTGTTAATGTTTCATTGTAGATCTAACCTATTTGGTTTGATCCCAAAGAAGCCGGAGAAACCGTGACGTTGTACTTCGGGTGCGCTGCAACATCGTACCCATCTGCAAGCAGTGGTACCACTGAGCTATTTCACCTCCAGGCAAAATTGTCTATTTACAAGGCAAGTCATTACTAGCAGTCGTCTGATCTAACCATCATTAGAAGCTGATGTTCTAGATGAATTGTTATCGTGAATGCCAATTGTTGTTGTTTATTGAAGCTTAGTGTGCAATACATAATTTACATCTCAACGTTTTTGTGTGCTTGAATTATCTCAATGTGTGTATGTTTTACCTGTTTAATATTTTTGTATTGTGAAGACTTCATCATAGATTTTACTGTAACAGTGTGTATTAGTTGTTTTGATTGCATTCTGTAGAGTTGAGCAATTAGAAATCTACGGTATTATCATCATTCATTCTTGTTTCTGGTGCTGCCATCGCATTTATTCGTGATCACCATCTTCATTTACATCCTCAACCTCAATGTTCAGCCCCATCAACCTATTAATCTAATATTATGCATTCATCCACTATCGTCATCAGCGTATTGATCTTCAAACCAGTACCATCGTCAGCTACATCCAGACATCATCAATTCGTTGTTTTTGTCATTTGTTATTTCCTTGCATCATTGTTTTGTTCTCAACATTTCGATCAATATTTTTGCTAGTAAAATAAAATACCAATATCATTAGATATTCAGTGCCAAAAATGTTGTGTTACAGACCGGTCTATTTCATTGTTATAGATAACAACGATGTCAGACGATCTTGATCTCATGTTTTATGACCTAGTTAATTTACCAAATTACTGTTCTTTGTGTTGATTTACCAATAAAAGTCATTCGCAGAACCTAGTAGAGCATTGGTATTAAAATTTCATAAAATTCATCAGTAAAAATTCAGCAGATTTTTGGTTAAATATCATTTTTTTGAGTGTTTCAAAAAATCTTATAAGTTCTGCAGTTTATAATTATATAGGAATCTCAAGTCTATGGAAGATGCAAGTTGCTGTAGTCTCTCGGAAATTGGGAATGTCTCTAGCAACCTGGCAAAAGTGAATAATGTTAAAGAAATAACTCATCTACAGCATATTCACATTTGCACATTTTAATTTGGTATGATTTTACTACACCACTATGCTAAAAGGAAACTTTCAATTGCACGACTATGGTAAAGCCTAAAATGTAATGAGGTCACAAAAAGTCATCTGCGCATGCGAGAATATTGATATCTTGTTTTTGCGTGGATTTTAAGACGCAATTTCGCCAAGTCAACGTTGTGCAGTGAACCAGACTTGAACGGTTAGGCCTAAAATACTGCGCTCTAGTGTTACAGTACCGCGAGAAACCCAAAGCTCTTTGATTTTACCTTATTTGAAACAAGGGTATCATAAAAAAATACAATTTAAAATATATGAATAACGAGGATTTCACCAAAAAAAATAAAAACTTATTTTCATTGTTGCCCTCGAATATGCCTTACAAAAAACTATAGGCCTCAATTTTAAGCCAATAATTAAATGCACTAATTCATAATTTTTAAAAAAATACCTGTCAATATTATAAGTATAAATTATAATATAAAATTGTACAAGTTCCAAACAAGCATTTAAGGTACGAACGCATATAAAAATATCAATCGTTGTCATGAGTACCGATAGAACTATTCATATCAAAATAAAATGTGTTGAGTTTAAAAAAATGCCCATTTCCAAAACTGGCGTCTTCCAATTTGGGACCATGAATGGTCATATAACTATCATATCTCTATCTATAATATTAATATATTTATGTATTTTTATTGCAGAATTTGATAGTGAAACAACTTTGAGGCTGCTGCTTATATTCTTCTGTGACCATATGGTGTTTCCACAAGGTAAGTTAATCACAATATAATGTATGATATTAGTTGTTACTATTGACATTTGCGATGCAGTAGTTGTCATTTATGTGTAATAAAATAGGCATTAAATATTTCTATTCCTGTTTATTGAATAGTTGTTTCTATATTAATTATTTTACCAGGTGAAATGCTGTTTCATATTTAAAGGTATTTTTGATTACTTTAGTTGGGACGTTTCAGCGGAGTTGCTCTTTCAAAGTATTTTCATTACCATTACCATAATCGCAAATGAGCTTTTCTTGAAGGACCACCCTCCGTACTTCTTTTCTGGCATATAATGTAACCCATTAAATGTTTACAATTGTTTTTGTCTGTAACATTAGACCAGTCTCAGAGACTGAGTAGCATGTCTAAACAGAGTATACAGATATACAACAAAGAAAACAAATTGCTTCTCTTGACAGTAGAACAAGCATTTGTTTTTAGTATTTTCCATAACCCCGGTTCTGTTTGTATTTGTTAATCTATCTGGCTCAGTAATTGCTAAAAGTGTTAAAATTCATAGCTTGTGATTCACTCAAGGGCACCAATCATGGATATTGTGGACATCCGGTCTTGTTTATATAGTGAAGATGAAACTTTTTACTGAGATTTTTCTCTCGAACCGACTTTATTTTTCATGTTTTGTTTTCTTAATAGGTGTGAAAAAATGGCTGGCTTGAACAAATATTCTTATCACGAAATACACCAGCTTTTTCGCAACGGGTCACTGGGAGATATACAAAAGGTCTCTGAAGAAATTGGACTGAATACCGTTGTTCGTCGAGATAAGTGGACCTTACTTCATGTAGCATCAGCCACAAATAGACCAGATGTTACAGAATACCTCATTAATATTGGAAGTGATGTGAATGTGCTTGACAAAGAGGGCAAGTCTCCCCTATATTATTGCAAATCTGAGGAGGCAGCCAAGTTGATGATCAATGCCGGTGTCGACGTGAATCACCCCAGCACACTAGGGAAGACACCTTTACATTATGCATGTATATCGGAGGCTACATCTGGGACAGTAAAAATTCTTATACAATCGGGAGCGCAAGTAAATGCTGAAGACAAGTTTGGTGATACACCTTTCTTGTATGCTTGTGGCATGGCCTATGGCTGTATAAACGAGGAGGAGTTTGTACAAAACTTGCCGAAGATAAACATTCTTCTTGAATTCGGAGCTGAAATTCACCACAGCAATTCAAAAGGTGAAAATGGATTGCATTTGTGTAGTCGATATGGCGCCTACGAGGTAGTTGAAATACTGACGAATCATGGTGTGGATGTCAATGCCTTAAACAGGAAACGTCAAACACCATTGGCAACGGCTTGTCTTAGCACTGCTTTCACACTTCACGGACAAGAAGGAATCTTGAAAACATTGGAAATCCTGTTGGAGCATGGTGCAGATCCGATGATACCAGATGAACAAGGGCTGACACCACTACACGTGTTGATGCTTCAACTCTGCGGTTCCATAAATATTACACCGTTTATCGACGTTTTAGTGCGACGTGGGGCCTCTATGAATGCTCGAGATGCCATGCTTCGCACTCCTGTTCATTATGCAAGCTATGCAATTGGTCATCAAAACTGGCCTGAAAAGTTAGAAGAACTAATGTCCTATGGAGCAGACGTGAATTTGCAAGATGTGGAGGGGTTTACAGCTGTTCAAGTCTCAACAATACGTGATCCCAGTCACCTCACAACATGTCAGTGGCCATGGGATTGCATAGATGGAACTGAAAATGTGGTACAAGAGATCAATTGGAATTGTGCTCGAAAACAAGGAGTAACATTGGCTCATATGTTGTTATCTCAAAAAGGACTTACCCTTCAAGGTTGCAAATTGCCATGTGATATAAACGCACGAGACGAGTTTGGGTCAACTCCATTACACTATGCTGAATTTTCGAATAACACACTCGCAATATCGTATTTGGAAGTGTCGTTCACGAGGGTAGACGCCACTTTAAAAAATTGTTTGGGTGAGAGTCCCATCGATTGTGCTGTGTCTGCCCTAAATCAAGAAATGCTTTCGTTACTTCAACGGTATGGTGAGGCCCAAGAAAAAGACAAAAGACTATCTGATATTTCATGTAAACTGTGCTCCGACTTTAGTAACGAAGGTAGAGGTATGTATTATCAGCCCTTTGAAAAGCAAGAAAAGCTGATTTCAGTTGATCTCGATAAAATTCGAATTAACCCGGCAAGAAACATGGAAGAATATTTGACACACCTTCTGCATACGCCTAGGATGGGAAAGGTGCCACTTCATGATGCAGAGGTGGTCCAGATACACCAAGAAACAGAAAACTTGATCAGAGATATTCTTCAGAAGATAGCCGACCAAGATCGTCGTTTTAAATCGACACTGATACTGTCTGGTAGTGTCCGTGAGAAAACCAAGGCCGGACTACCTAATGAATTTGACTTTATGTGCAATCTCGAACTATTCAGCTCTTGCTGTAAAGTGACTGACGAAGACACATGTTCTCCTGGATTTGTACATTTGGTAGGAACTGATGCTGACAGCGCAAAAATTTCCGAATTTTTTGATGCTGATGGATTCCTTGTGCCATATCTGGTCAGATCAAAATTTGAACAAATCGTGAGGGTGGTAATGTTTGATTCCGAGCTGTGGAAATGTTGTCGGATTTGTTCCAATTTTATTCTACCCAGTTTGGACTCTGGTATTAACCATCCCAAACCGTCGATCATAATCGAACTCTGTTGGAATGGTCCTATCTACAAGAACATGTTGTACTCGGTCGATCTTGTTCCTGTCATAGACGCGGGGGTGTTTTGGCCACAGAACGCCATTTCAACGAGTTGTGTTTTGGAGAACATACCGAAACAGTGTCTTTTTGCTATGACCATTCCACGCATCGAACGTGGTGTTTATGGAAATGAAGTGAGAATATCCTTCTCTCTTGTAGAAAGCGTAATATTTGACAGCGTTCCAGACATCGTCAGGAATGCCTATATTGCTGCAAAAGCTATTCGCGAGCTTTGCCCGACATTGGTTGACCAGGAAGAGGTATTGTATAAAAAAGCAAATCTTGATGCCCCATCATTAATCCCATCATTTTGGCTCAAATTGGCTTTGTTCCATGAGTTGGAAAGATATGGCTTAGATGATGGGAGCAGCTTAACCATATGGGTGAGACGAATTTACGAGAGAATACACAGTTTTGTGTGTGAAGATGAAGTGTTTCCATCATTTTTCATACCACAGCAAGACTTTGTTGCTTCCTATTTGAAAGGAAGTGACCTGAAGACTACCTTCTCGGGCAAGGAGCTTGAAAAGAAGTTAATGGCCTGTAAGAAAATGTGCCAACTGATCCAGCGTTTTTTATCGAGTGGCGACGAATGAACATCGTCTTCTCGTCTCTTGATCAAGCTATCACTTCGACTTCGTTGTTTCGTCGCCCATTGACATATCTTTGGATAGTCATATCCATACGGCCAGTGCCACACGATTGCTCCAGTAATTTAAATTCAAGAAAATTGCACTAAGTCAGAGTTTTCATTACATACGTTACGGAAAAGAGAATCATGGATTCTGTTTTATAGGGTTCTTTCTTCAACTTGACATCCATATCTCCGCTTATAAGATGTGTACAAACGTGATCTTATGGCGACTGGCATCAACCTCAACACATGAGAGACAGCAGCTGTTTCAAGATATATCTGGTGGCAAGCTACAAAGACATGTCTCTGACACTCTTCGATGAACAGCAAAAACTCGCTGCACTCGAAAGACCAAGCAATATAAAACTAAACCTGTTTCGACCTTTATCTGCTCTCAGTGTCCGAGGGACTATCATTTCACGTCTTTGGGTTTGTTAATCACAGTAGTCGCTGGTCAAGCATCAAGCAAGAGCGGATTTCTCCATGATTTTCTAGGACGCCTATGTATAATTATATGCTTTCATATGTGCATGTCGTCTCTGTTGAACCTCTGTTCTTCATTTCCATTCAAACATACATCATATGTGGGCGTTTCTCGTAATCCTCTGGCTTTGTTCCTGTAACGTTTAAGTACCAGTTTGTACCTTTTAAACTCCGGGGTTTCCCCGTGTTGGTTGAAAATATGCAAAAAGCACAACTCCGACAACTATAATCATTACGCTATCTGAGATATAGACCAAGAGTTGACAGTCTCTTTTAGACATATTGTTTTCTGCCCAACTCTGACGTGTAAATGTACCGAATATTCAGTGCAGTTGAAAATACTCGACTGATTTAAATGGCTTGCTATGTGCATTACTTCAATCTGTTACAGTATATTGGTATGTGAGATTTGGCCGGACGATAACATTCATGATGGAGAACTACTTTTGAAGGTTTGAAGGAGTATGTGGTTTTGCGACGCGATAGAAACCGTCATGGCGAAGAAGTCATTTTTACATACTTTTCTTTTCTCCGGTCTGTTCGTCGTAAGGATTTGGAATCCGAAAGCTGTGAGATACTGTGGGTACAAATGATGACAAAATTGGATGCTGTATTGTTTGGCACGTGCTACCGTCCACCATATTTAATCCGACCTTATGGCACGTACTGTACATGGTATCTTGTCTTGAAAATGTTGTAAAGCCTTGTTCTAGTGTTATGCCTATAATTTTACTTGAAGATTTAAATTTTGACTTTTTACTTTTACCGTGTAATAAGCCTATCAATGTGAAAGATAGTTTGAATAGTTTGGAATATTATGGCTTCTCCAAGTTTGTCGATTCTCTTTACTAACCTGCTTATTTATTTAGTTTATCTAGAACATGGGCACACATTGGATCATGTTTTGGTCACCAATCCACTTTAGAAAGATAATGACCTGCCTAAATGTGATCATATTGCAATTCGTATGAATTTTAATTTAAATATCACTTTCCAACAATGTGTGGCCAGACTTGACTGTCGATATGGTAAGGCGGGCTGGTGTCATTTTAAAATGGTAGTTTCATACCTTCCGTCGGATTTATTCCATGGGTATTATAAGCGCTGCCATGAACGTTGCAATCCCGAGAGCTAAATTTAAATACTAAAAAGAAGCAGCTTTATCTTAAGTTCAAACTGGCTTAGAGAGTGATCGTATAAAATTTAAAATTATGATTAATCGGAATAAGACCTTAATTTACGCACGATAAAACCTTACGCTCTCTCTGGCCCTACATTAGAAGTGGACTTCTTCAATTCCCACGTTCATGGTTGATGGAGAAGTTATTAACACCTGCAACGGTTGCTAATGTTTTTTTCGAAACAGTTTAATTCTCTTTTGGTAAAGGGAGTGAATAATATAACATCCATAATTTGTTACCATATGCTCCAGAAGAGGAATACCCGTCAATTGATGCCATTTTAGTTAACCATTGTCAGGTTGAAGCTCTCCTTGATTCATTATACGTTAAATGGGACTACAAACAACCTAACTAGTGACCTAAGTAGTTATCGTCCGGTGTCTTGATCTCCAATAGTTAGTAAAGAGTTTGAAAGATACTTTTGCATATTTCAATTACATCTCACTTAGATGTATTAAATATAATTCCTCGATGTCAATATGGTTTTTGCTAGGGTCGTAGTTATGAGTTATTCGCCAATCTGTACCGTCAGTGGACGGATTTATTTGATAAACGCAAGTGTAAATTCATTGATGTGGCATTGTTTGATTTTTCAAGTGCTTTCGATAAACTTAATCATAAAATGTCTTTACTTAAAATGAAAAATAAAGGGATATGTGGAAATGTATTTAAATCTATTTCTTCTCTTCTTGTTGGGAGATCATAGTTGTCTGAATGGGAGTTGAGTCCTATATCCAGCGATATCCCGCAGGGCAGTTTCATTGGACCATTACTGTTTTTGATTTGCGACTTTGTTCATCTAATTTTTTGCTATCGATCAATTCGCCTGTCGTGCCACGTTGGGTAGGTATGGAACGTTACTCCATTCCAGAAAAAAATCATTGATAGTTTTGTATACTGGTGCAAAAAATAATGATTTACCAGAAATCTTTCTAAGTTTAATATTATTCGTTTATTTAGAGGCTCTCGGGCATACATTTCTCCACCCATCTACACAATTTCAAATATTCCGATCCCAATCGTGCCAGAAGCAAAACTTCTTAAAGTCACAATTTCTGAAGATCTAACTTTTAGATCTCATATAAAAAATTCTGTCTATGGGTGCCAATTATTTTATTTTCTTTTCTAAGGTTTTGGATTGCCCATACTCAAATACTGCTGATGGATGGGACCCCAAGAAATTACCTATATTAACAAACTGGAAAGTATCCAAAAAGCTGCTACCAAAATAGTTTTTGCTCGGGGTGCGCGGGGGGGGGGGGAAGAGGTACGAAGATAGACCAAATTATAGTGATCGCCTAAAAATGTCTTTATCCTCTCGCTGTCAGGAGATAGTCTCGTTTGCTTCACGTTATTTTAGAGGGTGTTTTTCTGTTGACATGAATATTTCTTTCACAAACACCAGGGATAATACTACATTACTCTATTATAATCGACTCTTTTCAAAATTATATTATGTTGTAGCGGCGTGGCTTTGAAATACAGCCGAAGGATTTTATATGATGACTTTATGTAAGAAAATATCAGCAGAACATTTTGATGACCTTTATGATATCAGTTTGAATCTCTCATTGTTTTTTTTTTATACTGTACTTTATTATTTGATCGTGTATCTTAATGTTTTATACGTTTTTAATATTTGATACTGTATTTTAATGTTTTATACTAGGCCTATATTATATGTTTTATTGAAATATATTTTTATATAATGATGTACCCACTTTTGTTTTGGGCCATTGGCCCATGGTTTGAGTCTTGGACAATGTTTGTCGAATTTGAAATAAATAAATAATTTATTCAATTTGTATGTATCATAGATTATAATATTGCACCAACATAACACAGATTTCTTATATTATAAGTTATAAAACGCATTTAACGTCAGCTAATATACATTTCCCAGGTCTCCTACTAAAGATTCGAGATATGATCTGTTCGCCTGTGAGCAAGATTTCATGAAGTCTGTCGAGGAAAATACACTAAAATATCACAGAAAACGCAACGAGAAATCAAAATCAGGCGTTGCTGGAATCACAACAGGCATATCATCGTAAAAAAAGATTGGTGAGAAAACGGCATCAGAGATCAAGATATTACGAAGACGCACCATGGTGGATCTTCTGGACTACAACTCTGGTGCTCATTCACATTGGATTATCGACCATCGCAGTTACCATGAGTGAGAATGTTGTTAAACGTATTATTTACGCGTTTAAAAATCTTATCATCTCATTTTTACTTGAGGATAAACGACATATTTTAATCGCTTCTCATTATTTCAGTGAAATTTACATCATAAACTGGTTATTAATTATTACTAGATTGTTGACTTATATACCCTAGTAATTATTGTTGATTGATCTCTTTGTACTTGAACGAGGATGCAGAGCTCAAAGGACGGCTTTAAATGATAGCACTATAAAATGGTCATTGATTAGGTTCAAAACATTAAGATCCAACTTTTAGTACTTGCATTTTTTTTTGTTTTTCCAATATTTCTCATAAAAAATAAATACACAGGTATAGGCCTAACCAAGCATGGATGACGATATATATATCCTAATATTCTAAAAGTCTCGCCTTCTTCCTTGATGGTGCATTTTCCTCTTATTCTATTGCTCAGCTCAAAGATTCCATCACCAATGTAGTTGAGGTATCAAAGCTGACGATTACGTGATTGTGAGTTTCCTATGTTGCCTATACGGCTTGAAGCGATACGGCAAGCCTGCTCGTAGCTGATGCCGAGTGCCTACGGGGTGGACCTTTCCTATCACTCTACTTACTACAACCACCTCTCCTAGACTCCTACTGTTGGAGTTTTTTGGAGGTCGGCCCTACCCACCAGAACCAGAACCAACAACAGAGGAAACCAAGCACGATGTTCTGCTAGCAGAGGATATCGACGAATAGGCCGCCAAACCATTCATAGAAGAATATGCAACAAATCCGATACGTTTTGCGATCCAATTAAAGATAAAATTAAAGACATGGGTTTTTATGTATGTTAAGGTTAATGTGAAGTCAGTAAACAGAATAGTTGAGCTGCAGCAACAATCAAGCGTTATATTTCAACTCTTTGCAAAATGGGAAACCGCTTTGCATACTAATTGTAGCCAGTATATTTGCAAGCTAAAAGATAACAATATTAAGTATAAAATACAATGGCGAATTCTAAAGAGATGTAGACCATATTCTAATACTGTATCAGCAAACGTTGCAACTTATGTCTACAGAAAAAAATTGACATAATATCTAAACTGCTAGTACACTTACCAAATGAACGAATTACTTGGTGCATGTAGGCATAGAAGGAAGTTTCTTCTAAGGTATCAAATTTAAATAACAATAGATTATCTTTAACTAACCCAGTAAACAACAGGCCCAATACTAATTTTAATAATAATAAACTATGATATTACGTACTTCATTTTTCTGAGTAAGCTTCAGTCAGACCTCTCGTTTTAATGACCTGAGTGAGCCCTTAAAAAAGTCAAAAAAATGTAACAACCCTAAATGTGAAGACTCATTTCAACAAATTTGAAAACAACGAATGCGCTTGTCCGACATCAGGTCAAGTCATACACTAGAAGTGGCACCGAGATTGTACTTTTATACCTTTACGTATGCGTGGTGCGGTTGGAAATTAACCACACGATGCCACCGCAAGAATTTATGGTTGTCGCTCCACATAATAATTAATAATAGTAATAATATAGCGCCTTACACATAGTCTCAAAGCGCTGTGTGCTGTGTGACCAGATGTTACACATTCATAAGACTTTCTACGCCCCTAAGGGTCCCGTCATGTCCTGCTGTCCGAAAAACGGATGCTACATTCTTCTGTCCACATAGCAGGGAATGTATGGACCAGTACACCGGGGTAACACCCTACTCATCTCGAAAGATGTACTAGGTTCTTTATAGTGCACATGAGCCGTTTGTGTACACTGGGCCTACGGTATATAGTCCTCATCCGAGAATACTTAATTGTTCCACCACCAGAACCATGGTGCGAGCGGGCTTCGAACCCATGCTGTTGGTTTTGCAATGACTCATGTTTCCCCTGCCTTAACCGCTCGGCCACACAACTCACACAAATCGATGGCATCTATGGCTTGACATTGATCTCGGACATGCGCAGTTGAAAGCGTGAAAGGGCTTACTGTAATCGTTCGCCTATAGTCCTATTATATCCATATCTGCTTGTTCAAGTATCAAGTTAACATAAGTATATTAAATGAAATTTATACCAACCGAAAGGTTTGGTAGAGATGATTCGGCGCATCTAAAGGTCAAACACCAACAGGGAATGTATGATCACGTAGACCTAAATGGAGCGTTATTTATCACTCATTCAGTTCTCGAAGTGACAAATAACTAACGCAGAAATTTCTTAGATCTGTTGATTGGTCAACATTTGGATTTTCCGCAAGAAACGTGGAACAAACCCTATATATCGCAGTGAAGAGTTTCCGGAATACACAAAGATGATTTTCTAAAGTAGGTACTGTACGGCGATCGGAATGAAAACCCTCGAATATCATATCGGAAGGATTGCAACTAGTGGCGGAACACAAATGGAGACGTAGGGCTACGAAAAGTGTTTAAATTTATTTGATACCAAAATCACAAGGCGGTCATATAACGCAAAATTTAATACAAATAAATGTTACAGTGCAGAAAATCCTACGAATATATCTCGGATAGTATCAACTAAAATTAAGTCCACGTATCAGCAGCCGGTGATACCGTTTTGACGTTACTAGGGTTCGTCAGTACAGCTAGGGTAGACTACTGGAATTTAACTAGTACTTTCTGCCTATCTTATTTTTCCAGATACCAAGAAGGCATGTCTCTATAGGTATATTTGCATATATACCACCTAGCTAATACCCTGTTCCCACTGCCGATCAGGCCAACTCGATCGCCAAATCGGATCGTGAAGGAAGCACGAGCGATGCCGATCAAGGTAGATTAACCCCGAATTCCATTGCCGAGCAAGCCCGAATAGTCCAAATAAGCGTGATCGGGATTGATCGAGTTGGCCTGATTGGCAGTGGGAACAGGGTATAAAATGCAGGGTAAACACGATCTAGTTACTTTCGTCATTCATACTTCGTGAGAGTTGGGACGCGAGTGTTGGTCTACATTAGGTTCTATCTGAGCTATTTCTACTTTTTACCCTGTCCAGACTAGCTGTACTGATGTTTTTAGAAGATATTATAATAATTTTGTTGTTAAGAAATTTAGTGTAATTTTGCATGATCCATCTAATCCATTATATTTAGATATTGTCGTTAGTAGATCGTGAAGTGCTGTACATAAGCGACGAACAAATCCACAAACCGTCTTAGACAATCGGCATTGTACATCTCTCGTAATTTATTGAATCAAAATATCAGAAAATAATTATGATTTTGATTGTTTATTATAATACATTTTCTGAACTATATATAATATATTTTTATTCTACATTGCACAAAAAATACCTCTTAATTTTATTTTGACAACAGAGTCGACTTATGAGGAGGGATATGCCCTGCCGATGACTGCCTTACGAAGTAAACACGCGGAGAGGTGTGAATTATTTGATTATTAAAATATTCTTAATTAATACGATAAAAAAGATTCATCACTGGTCTCCTAAATATGATGGAAAAAAACAAAATTAACTTACTAGGAGAAAATAGTGCAGACAGAATTGTCACAACAAAGCCCACGTCCTCGCCAAAGAGGAACACAAATACGCCAGGAAAATCAAGGAGGCCATTTTGTATTAAAATAGAGACACCACCACTCAACCTAGACCAGAGAATCCTCCACCCCCATCCATGACAACATCCTGCTTCAGGGGCTCACACCAAAGGTCACGAAGGCTAACCAGTCACGTGATCAAGGGCACTAGATGTGCTCGAAATGTTGTGACAATTCTGTCTACACAATTTTCTCCTAGTAAGTGAATTTTATGTTTTCCCATTCTTAATTAAGTTTTTATACTACTAATTTTGACTTAGTGCATTGGTGAATGTTTATCTGCAGGTATACTTCGTATTATTAATTTGTTGTTGACACAATATTATTAGTTCTACATAAAATTTTTATAAAGAAATCTCTGAAATTTGTGTTTGTAACCGCATACAACAACGGGTTCAACATAGAATTGGACCAAAATAGAATGAAGGTAATGTTAAACGCAACATAACAGGAGCAATAACCAAAACAATATAAAATAAGGACAACATTATATGGCAACCAACATATACAGAACACTGATACAAGGATCCCTAGCATGACGAAAGCCTTTTTGTGTGCAAGCCTGCATATTGATAGACGGCTGACAAGTGTAGAGGCTTTTCTCATGCTATCTTTTCTGCCTGATCTGTTGTCAAGTTTAGGCTGTGATTTGGCCATACGATTGTTTGTTGCTGAATTGTCTAATTGAAATTCGGCAGCGTCTTTACTAGTACCGTCTAAGCTATTTTCATCCAATTTACGCATAATAAGCTGTCTGTTTTTTGACGCATTCCTCAGTACGGTAGATTCGGTGGCATTCTTGCTAATATTATGTAACCTACTACACTTTAATTTATACATAACAATATTGCTGATCGAAATTCCATCTACACTAGATCCGATGACGTTATTATGACTGCTGGGATCAACCATACTCTTTTCACCACGTTGTATCTGTTTTGTTTCCATAACTGAAAATCTCATTTTATCAGGATTCTCGTATGGCGGTGACTGACCTTTTTTCGAGGTAGGACGTTTTACGAAAACATTGATTCCTCGTGACCTTTTTCGTATATTTACGTAAACAACGACGTTGAAGTAAAGCAAAAGTGATAATGGTATGTAAAAATCGATGGAGATTGAGATAATGTCGAAGAAAACGTCACCAGCCATTTCTAAGTAGCATTCCACGTCAAAATTTACTGTATTCGTTCTACCGCTAAATATCGGCCAAACGAATATAGAAAACGAATAAAATGAAACTGACCACATCCAGCAGACAAAAGTCGTTATGTAGGTTCTACGTTTTGTTTGAAAACTTTTGTATTTCAAACCCCTCTTGACCAACCAATATCGGTCCAAACTAATCAATACAATCATGAAAACTGATTGTTCGGAGGCTATGTAGTCCAGGAAACTCCAAATCTGACAAGCAGATTTTCCAAAAGACCAATACCCGGACTGAAGGTAAAAGTTATTTATAGGCATAGAAACACATCCGACGATCAGATCGGCGATTGATAGATTAAAAATGAAGACATTTTGTGGCTTGGAATAAATTTTCTCGTTCGACAACCAAGCAACGACCACAAGAAGGTTACCAAAAATGGTAAAAACAGGTAGTAACCAAACAAATATAAGCAAGACTGGATGAATATTTGGCAAAGGTTCGATTATCGTCGAGTTAGAAGCGTGAGGAAGTACTTGAGTTGGTTGAGAAATATTCAAAATAAGTATTGTCGTTGCATTTAACGACTGAATCTCCATAATGTTTGTCAACCTTCAGCACTTGGACCAAATACACTGAATGTTGTCTTGCGAAAGTAGTTACTACTTTTATTCCTTCGTACTTGATAAACAAAACCTTAAAAAGCTCTCAATAACAAAACTATCAAATTAATTAACAATGAATACTTTCTCTTCGGCTAAAAGCCTTGTAAGGTATATAATTTTATCTGACCGTGAATTTAATAATGTGTGCACTTTCTCGCAATTAGTGTTTAGATCTTCTATGCAGTGAACACTAGAATCCTTTTAAATAATTATTGTATAAATTAATCAAGATAACCGTCAACACTGTATAATTTAATATTTGACATATCATTCATAGTCGTTTTTTTAATGTTTCCAATAATCATTATACTCTACACTGTCGGTTGGTTGGTTGTTTGCAGTGGCGGATCCGGGATCGTGTGAAAGAGGGGGAGCAAAAATCCCAGCCGGTTGGGCGTGTTCGGTGTTTCAAATTCAACAAGAAAAAAAACTACTTTGGGGAATTTAGACCATTTTAAACTGTAGTTGTATGCAGTTTGTATGTACAGTATTCTACTATTGAGGGAACATTTAACATTTAAAATTTAAAATTTAA
>JAOTQE010063121.1:0-18254 GCA_025631205.1 Nesometra sesokonis
ATACAAATTGTCTGAAAGAGGGGTATTTTAAATAAATTGTGAAAAATCAACGGTCATTCTAAAAATATATATAAAAATACTATTATTAACTATTAACTATTATTCTTGTGTGTTTTAACCAAAATCGTTTCATCTCTGATGTTTTTATATAGTGTAAAGTAGCCATTTTTATTTGATAATAAAAAAATACCCACTTTGCTATTTTGTGTTTAAAAGAATAGGGATGAAATTTAGCGTCTATTTTTACTATATTTTTTAATAAATGAGGCGCTAGGGGGAAAAATCGTAAAAAATCCCAAATAGCGCTGAATATACTTTTTATGATTAACTAAAACATATAATAAATAGTAATTTTTTGTGTGAACCTCCCCAAGCTTTTTATTTTTAATGTAACATGCGTTGAGGCTATAGCATAATGACAAAACATAGTATTATTACCCAAAATAACGACAATTTTCGTGTGCCATTCCCTCTCCGGGATATTATCAAATTCATCGTGTTGGTCGTAGAAACAATGAGCTGCCGTTAGAATCCATTTAGATGATATAACACTAGCCCCACAAAATGGATGTAGTCCTCTCCGCTGTTAAAAATCATAGTCATTAAAATTACTATCGTCGTCATTGAACACAAAATAGGGAAATAGGTTTTTGTAGATTTTCATCATCATAAATCGTCATCGTCCTCGTCGGTCATCATCGCCATTATCATCATCATCATCATCATTATCATCATCATCATCATTGTCATCGTCGATCATCATCATCATCGTGATTACCTTCATCATCATAATCATCACCCAAGAAGGCATCTGTTACGCGCGAGTAAAAAAATATGCGCGTAAAGGGACGCAAGACGCACCTATGTAGTGAATAATATGAGCATTCGTAGTTTGTGTCACTAAGCGCGCCTTCCTGTACGCGCGCGTATGAGTTCGTCGTGTTGCTAATTATGCAACATATAGTATACCGTACAATTATAATAAAATATGCCTAATTATAAAGGGAATAATAATGAACGAGAAATATTAGATCTTACAATATTTTTTCCATTAATCACGTCAGACAACCAAATGCCTGCTTGCCATGGCCAGGCGCCTTCGGTTGCATTCGTTCCACCGGATATTCTACCGCGACTTTTCTGTCCACTTGTGTCTCCCGCTATTCCACATATGCTGTAGTCTAGGGAACATAATCAAGAACATTTACTAAGTTGCTAACACTCTAGCTGCAAAGCCAGGGTATCTCCTGTACTTCTTCATTCATAAAGAGTCAACTGTATATACACTCGTGCTAGGTTTCTTCTAAAAAACAGACTTTTCCCGTGGGCCTAATTTAGGGTGAGTGACTCCTGACATTCTAAAAAAGTATATGCGCCCCACCACTCCCCACCCTTATATAGGCCTACCGTGTGCTCCATAGAGTGCTTCTAAAATTGAAATGAATTTCTTTCAAACACAACATAAACTAGAGCACTCAGAGAGGGCAAACTTCCACCGAAATTCACGCGAATGCAGCTTTAACTGTTTACAATTTTTGTACACACTGTCCTTTTTTGTGGATTTTAGACTGGAATGCAAGAGTGTTAACCACCAAGGTATCAGTTGGGATTGGTTCTTGTAAAATACAGATAACCACAAAAACATCAATTCGGTCAATGGTGGATCCGAACTCGGGAACTTTGGATTGGACGTTAAGCGTGTTTACCACAAAGGTACTGTACAGCGGCGATTGGTTGTTTTACAATAAAAATTACCAACCGTTCTATCGCGATCTGGTCAATTATTTCCTTCTATTAAAAATCAGTGTAGCGTGAAGCCCCACTAAAGATGGTACGCTAGAGACGGTATGTTTTCCGGAGGGCCCCACAGGCACATACGACCACGGATCTTCACCATATTGTAATCAATTTTTCCTTGGGTCATTTGTCAGAATCTGTCAATTGCTTTTTTAATTTAGGCCTATGCTGTGAACAGAAAAACACATACATACAAACACATCCACCAACACGACTGAAACCATAACCTCGACCTTCGTTGGCGGAGGTAATAAGCGGGTAATAACCAATTTCTCTTTCCTTTCAAGGAGACGTACGACACACGTCTTTTCACAAATCATGTATCTACCTCTTCATATTGCTAGTGTTGATTTTATTTTTTGTGGTTATATTGCTATAATTGTAAATGATATTTATTCAAGGTCCTACTCAGTTTTGTGTTTTAATTTAATATTATTATCAATCTCAAAGATAAATACTGGACATTAATGTCCAGCATTTTTTATTCAGTTTATTGATTAACACATTCGATTATTGTGTTTAGGTATATCGATTAAAAAATAAATTTACCTATCGTATTTCCTGTAAGCAAAGTAGCGAGTCTGTCAAGTGCCTTATAACTCTCTAGAATAAATATATGGTCACCCGGTAGTTCTGTCGACGCCATGCCAATCAACTCGTCGTTCCGTTCTGTAACTCGTACACCGATGACGTAAATTTCAACATCATCCTTCTTGAGTTTGCCAGCGATTTTGATCGGATCTCCACCAGTATTCGAAGCGCCTATGGTGGGTAATTTAATATAATCAGTTTTCATTAATTTCAGTAATTTATTTTCAAAATTAACAAATGCAATATATACATACAATACATAAAAAATAGGTGTAGATTTTATCATCTATATTATTTACAATGATTGCATTAACACAATAATAAAATAATATAATTGAAAAAGGTCAGGAATAGATTTGAAACCAATTGTCTTATAAAAAAATAAAAGTGTAAAAAGAACATTGGAAGTTTATATACTGTAAACACTTTCAACGAAAGCTTTAGTGTATCATTTCTATAAAATATTGTTAAGAAGATGATTATTGATTGATAATTTTGTTGAATATTGTCGGAGTGGAATATATTTCCTTAATATCAATTAAGAGTAGTCTCAGATATCATGGGGGAGGTTATTCCAAATTGTTTGGACTAGGTAATTGAGTGTTGGGCTGCGACTGTCTTTTTTTGCAGATCTGAAATCATTTCGGAAACTTCTATCGTAATGGACAGAACTGTTTAACTGAAAAGGATGATTAAAAATAGTCTGGACAAATCCTTTTAAGAATTTAAACATGAAAGTGACAATGCTTTTTCATAGAGTTGAAACACAGTGAGTAATTTGGTTACATTAAGTAGTGGACTTTGCATATTGTATTTTGTAAATTTTGTCAAGGTATGCGTTGCAATATATCCCCAGATTTCAATGGCATACTAGGTGATATTACAAATAATCACTTTTAAATTGTAATATACTGTGTGATAGAATATTTTTGAACTTATTTATAGTTCCAATTACCTTTGAAATGTTTATTTCAATCATGTTTATTGTGATAGTTCTATAAATATTAGTAAACTCTTATTAAAAGAAATAAAAACCAAAATCAATGAAAACGTAACTTCCATAGACAACATTGTTTTCAAAAATCAGAACACAGATAATAAACTTGGTTATACCATAGAAACAATTCTCTCATTTATAAAACTGCCAAAAAATATGAAAAACAACATTATCGTATTTTGAAGGCAGAATAACCATTATTTGAATGGTAGTGATTGCCAATAGGCCTATATGAAAGAGAATTTCTGGAAAAGAAAACTAATCGAGGTTTTGCCATATACCGTATCGCAAGAAAATGCTATCTTACCGTCCGTCAGAATGATTACAACTCGTTTGGGAGGTAGGTCTTTAGCCATTTCATCTTCATGTTCAAACTGTTTCTTCGCTAGTGGAATCATGTATTCATGAATATAAATTAACGCTTTTGATGTTGAGGTTCCGCCAACTATTATTAAATAGAAATAAATATTGAAATTATATCACGTATTGGAGTCTTTGACAATTGATTCTGAAAGGATTTCACTCAGCTTGTTTTGCCTTTTTCTTAATTTATATATTTAAAACAAAATCCACACAGGCCTACTAACTTCAAAAAATCTTTTTTGTCAAGAAATTAATTCCAAATTTGATTATATCGCAAACGTCACCACGAAGAGACAGAAACATCAATATCGCGTAAATCACCGTTTCGAGAAAAACGCGTTTGAAGTGGAGTACTTTACATAAACGTGTATTTCGGCATTAATATTTCAAAAGAATAAATTTACACAATCTTAAAGCTAAAATAATGGTATTTAAAATAGATAATTTTATACTCGCAATTCCAAGGTTTTGAGCGTTAAATATAAAGTGCCTGTTCGTGGAAACGCCAAAAAGTGTGCGTATGCATCCTTTCATCAGTATTTGCCAGCTTGTGAAAATAATACTGCGCTATTACGCACACTGTCTTTCTGTTGGATTTGATCTACCATATTTATATCACTTTTCTTGCTTCAAATCATAAAAATTGCAATATTTTTGATTTTTTTTTGATAGATCATAAAAATATCAAGCGGATGAATCTGTCTTCTTTGCTTTTATAAACAGTCCATTGAGAATTTCTTTTCTCCATGAATAGTACCAGACTATTTAATGTGGGGCGTGGGTGCCGCGTGCAAAACGGTACCTCTGTCGAGAATACAGTAGCCTGGATGGCATCCGCACGAATATGATCTACAACACTGATCTAATCAGTGATCACAGTATTGCTTAGTAACTGGATTATCAAAAAAAAAAATCGTCTAGGCCTAGCCTAAAATAAATTCAATAACTTTTAGCCTTTTTATACTCAAGAATAAAACTTTCAAAGAAATTAATTTTTTTCGGGGGTGGGGGTGTAAATTTGGGAGATTTTTGAAAGAGTACATCTTTATGTCGTATATGACAGTGTTTTAACATGTTGCCAATGCCAGAGCCATAAAGAAGAACACAAATTTTAGCCGCCGCACACGCAAGCCAACGGTGAAATTTCGTTAAATTACAGATGCGATTTTTTTTTTCAGATACATACACTTCATCGTGTTGAGAATAAATATTTAACATTACATTTATAAATATTTTAACATTTAATGTTTCATCAGAACTTACAGGTAGGATATGTGAACCGATTTAACTCCTCAATTACTCGTTGCTGATTATCATGTCTTTTAACATCAAAGTATTCTACTATTTCGTTGGTATACGTCAGCATTCCATATCGTCGTTTTTCAGAAACACCTGTCTGTAAAAACATACTTTTATGAATCTTTCTGTTGCCCAAGTATTGTCTATGTTATAAAACACATTCAATCATTACCGTCACTTCTGGAAAGCCGGAATGTTAATGTTTTAAATAATAGAATAATTATAGGCCTATACCCCTATTTAAATAACTTGTTCATGTATTTTTTCCAAGACTCATGACGGTATAAGGACTATGCATTTAGTCAAAAATTAATTTGTGGTTGGTCGGGCAGGAGCGACAACTTTTTTCTAAGAGTAAGTTAGACAAAGACACCTGTCCCAACCCAACATACCGTACATATTTAACATTTATGGCATTTATGACTTGTATCATCCACGCAGGAATTTAGAGCTGTGGAGTCTAAGCCTACTTACTTTTTTCACTAGAGTTTTTACAAATTCTATAGCACGATGGAAATTTGGTTTTGTGATGCTAGCAGAGCCGTCAATAGCCACATAAATTTCCAATCTTCCACCGTAATTTAAATCAATAATCCTTCCTGCCCTGTTACCACTGTTTCTGGATGATGTTTCCTCAACAAACCTGTCCAGTTTTTTTCCAAAAGATTCTGCAACACCTTCTGGGTCATCGTAGTCTCCGGAACCTAATAAAATTAAATTCAACATTATTTTTGAACACAATACAACGCCTTCTGTGTTATCGTAGTCACCAGAACTAATTATAATACAATATTCCAAAATGTATTATTACACATTACCACACCTTCTGGGTCACCGTAATCACCGTAACCTAATATGAATTAAAATTTTAAATTTTTAATTCCTTGGGTCTCCGTAATACGAGTCGTGTATAATAGCGTTGTAGTTTTCCTGTACATTAGTAGTTCTACAAACCTACCTGGTTACCCCACAAAGAAAAGTATTTAAATTTAAATCTAAACGGTTATAAAAGGAAAGATGATCTGTCATCTTTCTCCCTGCCATGAACCACACTAGCCTACGCAAAATTTCGTGAATAATAATAAATAGGCCTTCATGCTTACTCAGTACAATTTCAGGCTTTGATTTTTCTTCAAAGTCAATGGTTTTAACCATTTTAATGCTACACATAATTATACCAAAGATAACTACACATCACAGCTCCTTAAATTTACGAATATATATTTCAACAATTGTCTTCAGTTTATTATCCCATATATATTTTATTACAATCTTTGCGTTTTTTAAAATATACATGCAACTGGAAGATTATATCCTTGGTCAAAATAGAAGATTTTAGATCAATTTTAACTATACCTCTGCATGTGGGCTGGTGTCCACTCCATTCACCGGTATCTAAGCACGTTCGTTCACTCGAACCAACCATTGCGAACCCAAAATCACAGTGAAATTTGACAACGTCACCTAAACCGTAGTTTCGCCCCTCTTTACGTCCATTTATAGGAGTTCCTGGGTTTCGACAGTGCCCATCTAAAAAGGAACATTTTCTGTGTAAACAGAAGCTGGTCAGGAAGAAAACGATGATATCATTTTTTCAAATAATATTTAGATCTGAAACTACTATAGAAAGAGATTGTAAACCCTGTGTATTTCCCTTTGGTTCTAGCATCCTGTGATATAAGTACACAGCTGGTCATTGTTTTTTAAATGTAGTCACAATGATAAGTTTCACAACTACTTTACGGGTACTGCACATGCTCTGTTACAATTTATTCCAACAATGACAACCACTGCACATGCTCAGGTATAATGTATTCCAAAGTCAAGTAGTAAAATATAAAAAAGCTCATAGATTTTGCACCAAATTCTACCTTAGTATGCACCTCAGCATTTTAAAATCAGTTTCACCTAACAGTTAATCTATTCAAAATTGTAATCATTATGTGTATTTTTAAGGGGTAACGAATGTTATTTATTATCAATTTTTGTGGTAGAATTTTTTTATAAAGTACATACAGAGCTCATTGCAATATTCTATTGCCAGCCTATCTTCTCATTATCAGGTACACGGAATAAACATCTTTCACCTCAGCATTTTAAAATTAGTTTCATCTAACAGTTATACTATTCAAAATTGTAATCATTAGGTGTATTTTTAAGGGGTAACGAATGTTATTTATTATCAATTTTTGTGGTAGAATTTTTTTTATAAATTATTAAACTTTTAATAATATGTATAAACCTCTGCCACAAAAGCGATAATAAATCACACATTTTTAACCCTATAAAAATACACGTAATGATATACAATTTTGAATAGTTAATCTGTTGAATAAAACTGATTTTGAATTAAAGGTGCATAGTAATTTAAATCAATAATCCTTCCTGCCCTGTTACCACTGTTTCTGGATGATGTTTCCTCAACAAACCTGTCCAGTTTTTTTCCAAAAGATTCTGCAACACCTTCTGGGTCATCGTAGTCTCCGGAACCTAATAAAATTAAATTCAACATTATTTTTGAACACAATACAACGCCTTCTGTGTTATCGTAGTCACCAGAACTAATTATAATACAATATTCCAAAATGTATTATTACACATTACCACACCTTCTGGGTCACCGTAATCACCGTAACCTAATATGAATTAAAATTTTAAATTTTTAATTCCTTGGGTCTCCGTAATACGAGTCGTGTATAATAGCGTTGTAGTTTTCCTGTACATTAGTAGTTCTACAAACCTACCTGGTTACCCCACAAAGAAAAGTATTTAAATTTAAATCTAAACGGTTATAAAAGGAAAGATGATCTGTCATCTTTCTCCCTGCCATGAACCACACTAGCCTACGCAAAATTTCGTGAATAATAATAAATAGGCCTTCATGCTTACTCAGTACAATTTCAGGCTTTGATTTTTCTTCAAAGTCAATGGTTTTAACCATTTTAATGCTACACATAATTATACCAAAGATAACTACACATCACAGCTCCTTAAATTTACGAATATATATTTCAACAATTGTCTTCAGTTTATTATCCCATATATATTTTATTACAATCTTTGCGTTTTTTAAAATATACATGCAACTGGAAGATTATATCCTTGGTCAAAATAGAAGATTTTAGATCAATTTTAACTATACCTCTGCATGTGGGCTGGTGTCCACTCCATTCACCGGTATCTAAGCACGTTCGTTCACTCGAACCAACCATTGCGAACCCAAAATCACAGTGAAATTTGACAACGTCACCTAAACCGTAGTTTCGCCCCTCTTTACGTCCATTTATAGGAGTTCCTGGGTTTCGACAGTGCCCATCTAAAAAGGAACATTTTCTGTGTAAACAGAAGCTGGTCAGGAAGAAAACGATGATATCATTTTTTCAAATAATATTTAGATCTGAAACTACTATAGAAAGAGATTGTAAACCCTGTGTATTTCCCTTTGGTTCTAGCATCCTGTGATATAAGTACACAGCTGGTCATTGTTTTTTAAATGTAGTCACAATGATAAGTTTCACAACTACTTTACGGGTACTGCACATGCTCTGTTACAATTTATTCCAACAATGACAACCACTGCACATGCTCAGGTATAATGTATTCCAAAGTCAAGTAGTAAAATATAAAAAAGCTCATAGATTTTGCACCAAATTCTACCTTAGTATGCACCTCAGCATTTTAAAATCAGTTTCACCTAACAGTTAATCTATTCAAAATTGTAATCATTATGTGTATTTTTAAGGGGTAACGAATGTTATTTATTATCAATTTTTGTGGTAGAATTTTTTTATAAAGTACATACAGAGCTCATTGCAATATTCTATTGCCAGCCTATCTTCTCATTATCAGGTACACGGAATAAACATCTTTCACCTCAGCATTTTAAAATTAGTTTCATCTAACAGTTATACTATTCAAAATTGTAATCATTAGGTGTATTTTTAAGGGGTAACGAATGTTATTTATTATCAATTTTTGTGGTAGAATT
Organism: Nesometra sesokonis; assembly: GCA_025631205.1. Classification (NCBI taxonomy): domain Eukaryota; kingdom Metazoa; phylum Echinodermata; class Crinoidea; order Comatulida; family Antedonidae; genus Nesometra; species Nesometra sesokonis. Next base: position 9,036 of record JAOTQE010063121.1, read on the forward strand.
TTTTTTATAAATTATTAAACTTTTAATAATATGTATAAACCTCTGCCACAAAAGCGATAATAAATCACACATTTTTAACCCTATAAAAATACACGTAATGATATACAATTTTGAATAGTTAATCTGTTGAATAAAACTGATTTTGAATTAAAGGTGCATAGTAAAGGTATAGTTAGATGCATTTTTTTGGGGGGATTTTTTTTACCATTCGATTTTGGAATAAATCTTAACAGAGCATGTACCGTGTGCTACAGTAGGTGTGCCAATTCCTCACACTGACCACATTTACATACCCCATAAAAATAACACCTAATGATTTTGAATAATTAAACTGTTAAATAAATTTAAATTGCTAAGATGCATAGTAAAAGTATAATTTGGTGCAAACTTTATGGTATTTTTTGTATTTTACCGTTCGATTTTGGAATAAATCATAGCAGAGCATGTGCAGTATGCTACAGTATTGTGCCAATTCCTCACTTTGACTAAATTTACATAACAATGACTAGCCCGAGTGCTGATATCAGAAACAAAGGGAAGTGCACAGTGATTCCTCTCTATAGTATGCTCGGATTTATATTTAGAAACGCACGGTACCATTTGTTTATTACAGGGAGATGTGATCTTCAGGGGCGTACCCAGCATAGCTCGAAAGAGGAGGCCCAATGTCAATTTGGACAAACACAAGTGTGATGTTCTAACTCTAAACTGGTGGCAATAGGCGTGGGCCCCGGGTCCGCCAAGGGCCCGGGTTTTTTTTCTCTACAGATGCTCTCTGTTGCTCTTTTAGGGGTCCAAAGTGTGTAAAAATATTAATTCGCCGACTCCAAAGAGTTGGATCCGTGCCGTAGTCTTTCACACATTTATGACATAATTCAGGCCCATATGACTAGCCCGCAGCCATCGTCGACGGTGCAGTTATTGCAGCGATCTAAAAAATGAAGATGTGGCGTCTACCAGACGCAAGGGCGGATCAAGCGAAGCCATACAAAAAGGGGGGCCGATGCCAAGTTGGTCAAGCATAGGTGTGATATTTTGACAGCAAACGCATGGCAATAGGCGTAGGTCCAGGGCCCGCCGGGAAAATGTTTCTCTATGATCTCTAGTTCACATTATCACATAATTGGTCAAACAAATCATATGCTGCCATGTCAAAAGGGGGCCGGGTCGGGTGGGCCCTCTTTGGATCCGCGTCTGACCAGACTGCAAGTAACATCAACCTACAGGAATGATTGCGAAATGTTGTTGTCAATAGCCTGCGTTTGTACTGTGATTTTTGAATCACCAAGAGATTTCTTAATTATTTTTCGGATTCAGATAAAATAAATACTTAAAGTTTCATTATTATTGTATTAACTATTAAATACGATAACGAAAACGGGTACTTTTACACTTTCATTTTTTTAAGTTTCTAAATGTGCTTAAAAATATATCAAATTTTCTATCTACGAATTGTTTATGGTCGTTGTAAAATACTAACAGATATTCAAGGTGTTCAATTCAAACGTTACAAGAATTTATGACATACTTGTTTTTGTATTTCGGGAAGTTGCGTAATCTTCCTATTGTATGATCAAAACTTACAATTACTATCACATATTGTGAGGTATCCACTCCATTTTCCATTTTCTTGACACGTACGTGTGTGTGATCCAATGAGATTGTAGCCGCTCGTACACCTAAAACTGACTTCATCTCCCACCAAAAATGGTGGGCTGCCGAGGCGATTGGAATCCTCTGGATAACCAACGTCATGACACTGTATTACTGATTAAAACAAGTTCATTATTGAAGGTTTTGTTATTAGAAAGCAATCCTCATTGATCCGTAGATCGTGGTTTTTTATAGCAAAATGATAGGCTTGCGTCTTGATACAAGACAGTGGGGACTACCCTTTAAAAAAATAACACTCTCCAACTAGGTGGGCCTACCATGTTAAATTACTGTTCTAGAAAGATCTACCAAGCAGCACAGTAGTGTTATTGGTACCTTAAGGTCATTTAGTAATTGTTGTGATGTCAGGTTTAATTAGTCTGAAAGTCTATTAATTGCTGCATTTTTCTATGTACATTTAGGGCATTGCTAACAGCATATCATTGGTAGTCTCCCTTGAGAGGGAGCTGACCTTGTGTTAATTGAGAATTGTTTGGGTGTTGGTCATAATAGGATAATAATGTTAATTTTATGTGTGAATGGTAGTTTTTATAGGGTTAACCCTGTTAACTATCTAGATATACCTTTTCACTACCATTATCTACCATGTTATCCCTAGTTGTAGGGTGTTATTTTTTCAAAGGGTAACCACAAAAATAAGCTCCGTATGTCAGCTCGATAGTTAAATCCTCCCCGTGACCCAGTAGGGCGCATTTTAAGAGGAAGAACTACACTCACAAGTCTCGCAAAGATTGACAATCAAAATCAGCAGACTACGCGATTCAATAGAATCACATCATTGATTGGAACGATCCCAAGATCATAAAATGGCAGTTGACGAAAACATTATACATATGATGGAGGTGATATTGACCAGACGTAGAAGGGGAGACCATGAACCGAGACAAAGGCGCCCACTTATATAGTCACGTATACGAACCTGTCATTAGGCGACCGCCACCTACGGGTGAGCGTTGTGCTTAATCATAGAGTCTTCTCTCTGAGGAAGGCCTTCGTGAAGGAAGGCTGAAACTGTCAATCAGGTCAGTTACATTTTTTTTTTGGGTTTGTAAAATTTTGTAATACGCCTAGTAATTATTATATAAACAGGCCTAGACCTACTAATTTTAGACAAACACTGTAATATACTGTACTCTTTAATTGTTATTACAGTTGCTGGAATATGGGTGTCCTGTGGTTAAGATTTGGTAAAGAATATTTCTGAATTCATCAGATTTGCCACAATGAGACGGTCTTCTACTTTTACGTGATTTGATTAGTCGAGAGTGGAATTGCTCTTACGGTGGTCTTTGACTATATTTCCCTAATAAATTTCTGGAAGTTGAAGGAAGTAATAAGTCCTTTATAATATTTGTTGCAATGTGTTTAGACAAAGCCGCTGCACAGTTTCATAAATATTGATGTTTATAATATAATAATGTAGATATAATTTATACCTTGACAAGTTGGAGGAGGGTTACTCCAACGTCCGCTTAATGAATCAAGCGATATACAGGATTGCCATGCTGAACCTTTGATCGTGTATCCTGGTAAACATGAATATTCAATGATGTCGCCTCTTTGGTATTTAGTACCGTTGATAGCAGTGGAATTTCCATTGGTGATAATACCATCCGGTGCGTCACACTTTGCCACTTTTGAAAATAAAATAGGAAGTTTCATTTACGATATTAGGACCCGACCCAGTATACGCAGGTATACGGTACAAATAAAAAGCAGCAGTTGTTTTGCGAACGTTCACGTGTGAATATGCGCAGAATTGTCTATTAGAGTGGATAAAAAGCAGCAGTTGTTTTGCGAACGTTCACGTGTCACTATGCACAGAATCGTCTGTTAGAGTGGCTACACAGTAAATAGCCTGTCTCACAGGCCTTATGGTCGGGAGTATTCACTTTTATTGCTTGATTCATTTTAAGGCGCTATTGACGTCCCATATACTCACTAATTTTAGTTTAGCCATAAGGCCTGTTAAAACGATTCATGCGCTACTATTCGCACCATGAATTCATGGTGCGAATGGTCACGCTTGATTGAATTCGAAAATCACGTGATACCATTACATCACTCTTTCTGAAAGTTTTCGTTCAGGCTTGGGTCTACACATGAAAAAAAGAAAATCCCTAGGCCTTAGCAACGTGATGGACGATTGAAACTGTACTAGAAATAATTGAGTTTTTATATACTGTATGAATAGGACAAAATTACATTCGTGAGAAAATTTTTCATGTATAATTTGTTGTTTGGTAGTCTCTCAACTGGTGCTTGGGCTTAGGCCTGAATCGTTCTCTCGGAAAGGAAGCATTTTATTTCCATCCGCCCACATGCCAATACGGAGGGGCAAAATATTTCTTTCTCAGCAGCGTTTGACAAGTCGCTTCTGATGAAAAATAATGACTTATTGTGGTCCTCGTTGGCGGCGCTACATATATTACGAAAAAACCATCATACTGAAGCGACTTGGGCAGTACTGGACTTGGGGCAAGTCTACACAGTGTAGTACGAGGCAACCAACGACTGACTGCCGTATAAACCTATGCTTGTTTGGTGCAAATCATGCTTTGTATAGACAAACGTTATCCCGCCTTTACAAATCATTATTTTGTAAAAGTCAAAATCATGTCTGTACAAAACATGTTTCTAAAAACAAAACAATGTTTGAAAGGTCCACTAATCAACTTCAAGTAAGAAAGTATAATGCATACTCCAAGCAATGAGATACACGCCATCGCGACAAGATTCAATATTTCGACATAAATTATGTCATCATCAGGAATGATGAGAATTGAGTATGCATTATACTTTCAAACCATGTTTACCTATCACAAAACAGGTTGTTCTTTTCTAAAACATGTTTTGTAAAGACCGGATAACTTGGCTATACAAAGCTTGATTAGTGACTTACAAGCATGGGTTTGTATGACAGAACAGGTAGTGTGTCGCTTGACACTCGCCCCGTTGTGAGATTTAAGAACATAAGAAATGGTCATGCCATATCCATACAGTTAAACCTCCCGTAAGCGGACACCTTCGGGTCCGGGAAACGTGTCCGCTTACGGGAGGTATCCGCTTACGAGAATGTTGGTCGATAGAGGGCCAAAGCTGTAAAACTATGTATACGTCCTTATGTCTAACATTTCTCAACACAAATGACCTCTAAAATTTCTAGACACCACCTTGTATATTTTATAAAATATTGTTTATCATGTTTAAGAGTGGTTCGCTAATATGATTCTCAGCCATTACAGTAAGGAATATTTTGTACAAATATTTGTATTCTTTGTACAGAAAAATCACTAAATTTTCCGGGATATCTGCTGATGGGAGGTAAATTAACATACAAAAAAAATCTAATTTTTAAGGCGAAAGGTGTCCGCGTCCGCTTACGGGAGGTGTCCACTTACGAGAGGTACCAAATTCACTGATAAGATAGAAGAACAATGGGTCTTTTAATTATTGTCCGTTACGGGAGGTGTCCGCTTACGAGAGGGAGGTTTAACTCTGTTGCCTTATTGATGTATTGTTTCATGAATGAAAGAATAGAATATTGAATGCATTTGAATTGATATGCCTAAGAAAAAAATGTACGAGCTGTTGCAAATTATTGTACCTGTCGATTGGAAGACGAGTAAAATGTTGATACAACGAATAAAATATATTCCATATCCCCCAACAAAGGCGAACAATACTATAATTTCTGTTGAATTATTCAATAAAAATTAGGTATTGTATAGGACCTGGTTAGCCTAGACCGTTTGTCGATAAACAATTCAGTAAGTATAGGCTTAACTAGTGACTGACAGTTGTATATAAGTAAGTATTAAATACAATCCAGGGGCGCAGCCAGAGGGGGGGGGGGGGTCCCGGGGGCCTCAGGACCTCCTAAAATTTTGAAAAAAGGGTATTTTTTCTAATAAAAGTGGTAATGTGAAGAATACATGATTTGTAAGCCAGCCATCGTTAATAATGCAGACTGGAACTCAACTTCGCATAATCTATTTCAATAATATAATAGCTTTTCAAATGCCTGTATAAAGCATTACATCATTCAGTGGCCAAATCAGGAATTGTGTCTGAAACCTGAATGCACACTTATCTTAATTACAGTGATCATCTTGGGGTGACATTATAAGTGTATTGTAATTGTCTCGGACTTTAATTAACCCCATTTTATAGGGCGCCATTTCCGAATATATAGATACGTATCTCGGTTTGGATGTTTTTTTTTTCACGTTCAAAATGGTAAATCACGTTAAATTGTGACACTTTGAAAAGTTAAATAAATGAATTCGAGTGTTGGATGGAAAGTAGATTTGTTCGGTTTGAACGTTTGCCTCTCTTCCTTTCCAGTATTCCGGGTCACCGTGCAATGTGTGATACCACTTCGTCCCCTGGACCCCGACCGGGGGCCCTCGGCGACCCTCAGGTCCCCGACCTAAATTGCCCGCTTCACTCGCAAGTCTGAACTTCGAAATCAAGGCAGGCTGATATGAAAAACGGGACCTTTTGATGGACTCTAATGTGTCTTTTAGCATGTAAAAGTTCGCAAATTTTTTCGGGGCCTTCGGCCCCTAAATCCCGACAGGGGCCCTCGTCGGCCCCAGGCCCCAGCTTAAATTGCGCGCTTCACTTGCAAATCTAAACTTCGAATTCAAGACAGGCTGATCTGGAAAACGGGACCTTTTAATGGACTCTAATGTGTCTTTTAACATGTAAAATTTCGTAAATGTTTCAGGGGCCTTAGGTCTTTTGACCCCGACCAGAGGCCCTTGGTGGTCCCCTGGCCCCCAGCCCCCAAATTCCTCGCTTCCCTCACAAGTCTGACCCCCCCCCTCCTTCATTCCATCCTCGCAGCGCTAGATACAGTAAATACAGAATTAAATAAAAAATCACATTCTCACCGACACATGCTGGCGATTTCTTAAGATCCCACGATCCGTCTTTCATACATGTTCTGATTTTCTTGCCGTTATTGCGCTTGATAGCATAGCCCATGTCACAGGTATATTTTATGCGATCACCGGGATAAATAAGATTATTTTCTCTGGCATCTTCCATTCTTGACCAAACTCCATTCCGCAGACCTCTTGGTGGCTTGCATGTTGCCACAGCTAACGGAAAATGATAAGATTAAATTACAATTAAGATACTTCATATGCATTATCAACGCATGCATTTTTTCTTCTATTCAAATTGGCAGTATCAGAGGAGGTGACCCTATCTTAGTCGCTGTCTCTGAGCACCCGGTCGTCTGTGGCAGGGCATCCTTTGTTTGGTCACCTAGGTAGTGGGTCGGGACCGCGACAGAGCGGAGACGGATGGCGACACTCCAATGATTATTGCCCTCTATTTATTTATTCATTTATTTTTTCTTAAGTGTTTTTCATACAATCATCAATCTATTATTCTAAGTCAAACACATTATTGTATCGTCTTTCACACTCCCAAACCTCTACTGTGTTCGAAGTACTCGTATAACAAGTTCCGGATGGGTCTTATAAGCTTAGATATCTTAAGAACCGACCCGAAGACTTCAAGCAAGTATATTCAAGCAAGCAAATGATACGAATGAATTATATACACCGATAAACTAAAACAGTAAACAAGAACTATTGTTGCAACAACAAAAAACTGCACATAAACTTGTTACTAGTTGAGCGTTTAAATTTGTTTAACCTGTAATAGATACCTATACCGAAAGATATATTTTATTCCAGTCTTTCCGATTCTTAATGGGAGAGAAGCCACTTCGAAGTATTCCGTAACTTGCACATGCTCAGTGTATTCCCAAGGCTTCGTTCGGCACCATTTGACGTCATAATTGACCAAATGTGCCCATTAGTTATTTAACGCATGCTCAGTAATACTATAGTTTATGTGCTATTTAATCAGAATTTCCAGACGTTTCGTATTAGTTTTTTACCCTTGCCTTCCTAGTGTATGCGTCCGTATCTTACTGTTTCTTATTATTACTTGTTCCTGTTCGTGTCTGCCTCTAGGGTGGCGCTAAAATATTCCAGAAAATTACTATCACACACAATGAATTCATTTGTTTACACGTACTCTTTTCCATTTTAGTTGTATAAATAATATGTTAAAATTAAAGAATAATAAATAAACTGATCAGAAATGTATCTAGTTTATTTTTCAAAGATCAAACCGTTTTATCAACCATATTTTAATTGCGTTTATTTTGAATTGAATTGAAGTTAATTTGAATTGCGGTTTTATTTTAATTAAATCAATATTGTTAACATTTTTTTATAAAACGAAAATAGTTAGCAATCATAAGACAAGAATTGACCCCTTATAAAGCCCCTGAGGCAATTTCCGGGCATCTAAAGTCCAAAATTTCCCGGGGAGCATTCTCCGGACCCCCTAAAACTTTGAATATCTACCACCCCCTTTTTATATACACTCACGCGTGCAGTCGAAACCGTCTCCTACAAATCCATCTTTGCAAACACACGTCGATGTCTCTACGTCACAGAAGGCGTCCCTCATACACCCTGTCGACTGCTGCTCACTGGTGCTTGACAAGAATGAAGACTCAGATACATCGCCTAGGCTTACTGATGATGAGGACACACCACCACACAGACCTACAAACAGCAGCAGTAATTAATAAACCGTCAACAAAAGTCCAGTCTAAAGCGTCTAAACACTAAAAAGCGTCAGCATACCAAAGTCGAAACAATATTAAAGCGTCAACCCACTGTAAAGCGTCAATGAATCATAAAGCGTCAACTCACTTTAAAACGTCAAAACACGGCTAAAACGTCAAACAGAGTTGAAAATTCCTTTTTTGAGTATGGAATACGAATTTTAGGCGTCAACTTACTTTTAAAACGTCAAAAACACATTTAAAACGTCAACCATAGATGTTGGTAGATTAATTTTTTTGATAAAGGAATACGAATATTAGGTTATTTCTTAAAGTAATAATTTGGCTTTAAAAAAAAAGTTTTTTCATAGTTCCGGTGGCGGAGGAGGACAAAGTAAGCCATACACTAAAAATATATTAGACATTTTGACTAACTTAAATTAGTCCTATGTCGATTCCGACCAACAAAGTTAGTCAGATTATGCAATTTTGACTAACTTAAGTTAGTCAAAACAGACTTAAGTACGGCTTTTTGGCTAACTACGTTAGCCAGTAAAAACCTTGTATGACTAATAACAAGTCGATCCGACAATAAGACGCGGAAAGCTGCGCACTACTTTTTTAAAGTGATTAAGCCTAAGCTAGCAGCAGTACGGTAGTCGGTCAGTGTCACTCACCAACTGTTCTTGCACCAGCCAGTAAACCCGGGCTAATATCCCTATATTTCAAACGCCTAGTATTTACACGGCGATTGAAGTACAGCCACTGATCAGCTATACAAGAAGCAAGACCAGCGATAGTATGAAGCAATTCTGCGTCGAGCTTACTTTTATAGCGTTAACATCACCTGCTATGCAAATTTCATAATTCTGTGACTACGCCTGATAGGCGAAAGTCGCCGAGCGTAGTAGCCTGAGGCGTTATTCGCAATTTGCATATCATAC
>JAOTQE010063132.1:0-18253 GCA_025631205.1 Nesometra sesokonis
GGTTACAGTCTATAAAATAATTGAAATGCAAAGTTATTATTAATTTAATTACTGGTGGACCCAGGCTTAAAGCCTTTCCTGCTTATCTGGTTTTCTCCAGACATACGCATAATTATTCATTTCACTTTTACTTGTATATATTTTATATTTAAATGCGTTATGTAAATAAATAAACTTGAACTTAAAATTCCTTTTACTCACACTGTGAGTAAAAGTAATTTCATATTTTCCATAACCAAATAAACCCCTTTTTACATAAAAGAATTAATCTTTTTAAATTTGTTTGCAGAGTCCATTTCCATTAGTTCAATGACTATGGGACTCTAATTAGGTTCAGTTTAGCGGGAAGTGTGGTTTTCTAGATGGTCGGTTTAGACAAAGGTGGTATATATCTATATCTAATATATATGTATGAAACATAAACAAGGACAAAATCTGCTGAGTGAAAAAAAGTCGCCGCAACCGGGACTTGTATTCTGCTTGATATGCAGACACCTATACCACTCAGCCACTGGGACCTATGTGGCGAGTTCAAGTTCGAATGTAACAACGCTAGCACTATGGTACGCATACAAACAACGTTGTGTTGTGTACACGACATTCGATTTTCATTGTGGCCAGCGAACTCATACAATGGAAACAAACACACAGGTACCGTTCAAAAAGAGGGCGGCCCACAAAAACATGTGTGGACATCTTAAAATAGGATTCGGGAAAAGAGAGTATAGTGGAAACGGCTAGTTGCATAGAGAATCGTGATGACTGGCGACAATGTTGTACGGTTCATCTGAGGACGACATAAAGAATGCCAGTTCCTCTCTATTGTTGAGTTTTAAAAATAAATAAAATTACCTCTGGCTCTTGGATCTCGGCAGTCTCTTGCAAAATGGCCAAAACGACCACATTTGTAGCACTCATCATCTGCCTATTGGTTTAAAAAAATAATGAAATTAAACTTAAAATTTGAAATAGTGCAAAAACTAATGATTGGGTTTCAGGGATGTCACCACGCTGGACGGTGCTGGACGGCCCCGTATGGCACTCAACTTTTCCGTCCGGCATTTCTAGGCTAGCGACCACTACTACTGTTCCTAAGCATTTCTAGGCTAGCGACCACCACTATTATTTCTACCCTTAACAATTGTCAATTTCAATAAAATATGTGATTGCTACATCGAAAAACAATAGAAATCCTAGCCTTATTACTAAAACAAAAGATTATAGCTTTTGTTCTATGGTCACGTTTTGTAATGTAATGAAATAACTGCTCTTCTTTATTGTTCATTGCACGATTGAACAGCATGAGTCATTCTGTGCATATGGGTGGGTCACGGTTTACGAAAAAAAGGGCGCTGTTTGCCGTCCGGCACTCAAAAAAGCTGGTGACATCCCTGGGTTTGAGGCTGATTGTGTGTCATAACTGTGAGGTCTCACCACAAAATGAGATGCATCATGGGTAAGATCAAATTGAAATAATCATAAACTACGTCTGAAGTCAAATTTTTGAGAAATTTAGTTTTAATCAATTATGAATACTACGACTAATAGGTACTTATATCTTTTACTTTTTAAGGTAAATTTTCATAGATGGAAGTATCCTTCTACAGATTAACTGAGATTTATAACTATTCATTTTTTTTTTTTTTTGCTTTATGAGTGATTTTCTCAAACTGTGTTTCCATACCAGTGGTGGATGCAGGGGTGTTGCCCTAGTTGCCCGGGCAACACCCTTAATTTTATAGTTTTCTTGTAATAACATACAAAATCCGAAAGTAGTACAGCATAGTTCTACTAAATATCCATTTCCTTGTATATAATATTGAAATTTCTGGGGCTGGCAGAGAATAATTTGTATGCGCATATTACTAACTGAACCCTATCGGGGATACAAGGATTTTGACTCTGGGCAACCCCCTTAAATTTATTCTGCGACCGCCTCTCAATAACTAGCATCTTTCTGTATGTAAAACAAATAGAGGGCACTGTTCAGTCAACACAGAAATGATACCATTAAATAATAATAGTAATAATATAAAACTTTTATAAAGCGCTAATTCCAGATAGAAATAAATTATCAAAAGCACAGTTGTACATTCAAGAAATTGATTTATAAATTAAATAAATGTGTTTTTAGATTAGACTTAAATATTTCAATGTTTGCAGACTGCTTTAAGGATAAAGGTAGTTTGTTCCACATGGACGATGCAGCAAAGGAGAAAGTTCTATTACTATAGGTTTTTGTCTTGTAATTAGGAACAGAAAGTAGAAATTGATTTTCAGAACGAAGATATCGGGTGGGGATGTATAAACTTAAAAGATTGGAAAGATATTGGTTGTTTGGATTTAATTACTTTAAAACAAATAATAATAATAATAATAATAATAATAATAATAATAATAATAATATAAATGTACAGTATCTTGGTATAGTATGTGTATTAAGTTAGTTAATCACACACTTTTTGTAGTTTCTATGTCAATGAGTGAATTGTACTTTGTTTTACATAAGGAATTTCCTTTATAGCACACAAAACATGCAAAATTGAAATATACACATCTCACAAAATAAACAGACAATGCAGGGTATATTAAAACAAGGTTTGATAAAATCAAATTTATACAATTATAAAACATAGTAATTTGATGTTTTTTTAATAGAGGATATTTTCATTTCAATTTTTTTGCTCTAAATTTAAAATCAAGTAATTTTGTTTTCATTTAAATGGTATGCCAATTTCAAATTTTTTTAAATTAAAAAATGAATTCATGTAATTAACATTTAATGTGTTATTAATAATCGAAGGAAAAATGTTTTGTTACCTCCCAATGTTTCTAATAATTAACCTCAATTTATCATTTAATTTTCTAAAATATGGAATATTGAGCATGTTCTAAATTCCATGGAAAATTAATCAATTATCAAAATATTAACTCACGTATCCACGCTTAGGGCCGTATGCAAATTCAACAACAATCCGCTGTCCACCAATTTCACGCCCATTCTCATGCCTTACAGCATCCTGTGTAAAACAAAGATTTAAAAAAAATCAACATATTTTTAATGTTTTGAAACTTTATTTAATTATTATATTTAAATAGCCGAAATTATAGCTGTGGATTTTATATTTTCTACTGAGAGCCATGTATTCTTTATAATGATATTCCATTGAATACTTAGCACACATATTTAAACATAAAGTTATTTTTCTTAAATCTTTAAATAAATTTAATAATTGTAAGTTAAAGTACTAAAATACTTATAATTTAATGAAACTGTATTATTAAGATATAATCTACAGGTATAATTACAAAAACATAACTACTAAACAGGGAAAATTTTCATTTCCAAATGTTCATTAGCAATACTTGCTAATAAGGTTTGATGGTGTATGAATGTAAGATTGAATATGGCAATTTAATGTGGCCCATCCTTGTAGCAATGTTCATTTTTGTGTAGCATTTTGCTATGCTACACTGTTGAAAATTTTCCCTGCTAAATAAAATGAAGTGCGGTAAATTATTGTAATAAAATTAATTGTGTACAATGTATGTGAATTACTACAATTAAATCAATAAATTGTGGAAGCTATTAATTACAGTAAGCTCTTCATCACTACCTAGGGAACGAAAGTTATAGTAACCTTTCTGAAGTACCAAAATATAAAACATTACAGAAAACCACAGTAAAAAAACATATGGTTCACAGGGAGGTCAACCCAGGAGGAGCTGACTGTAGAGTAATTGCCTTCTAGTTTGATATCAGTTTTCAGGTAATTATCTCTATTGGGAACTATACTGATGATTTATTTAAGGACACCTTAAACAAATCATTTGATTATAATCTAATGCTGTCCTCTTGAGGGGATTCTACTACTAGTTAGTCATTAAGCATTGTCTCATGTAAATTCAAAATTCAAGCTCCCAAAATCTCCTGTCCAAATAAATTTCATGCTAAAAAGGACCTATTTTAAAGTCCAAAAACCTGGAAATCAAGGTTAAGTTATAAACTTAAATCTCTATAAACTACAGTTAACTAGTATCCGATCAAACCAAACAAAATGAACAGTGAGTTGACCGAGTCTATTATAAACTGTTGTATAGGCTTGCTTTAATGTATGATAGTTTTGGATCATTACTTCTCTGCTATAAATATTTTATCAGTGTAATTAATTCATTATCATGCTGAGATGACCTTTTCATCCTCTGTTTTTTCACGACCTATTAATAAGAAATATTTAAATTCTGAACCTAAAGCTATTATTGTAGGCTGCTGTTAGCTGTCATGCAAGCAAAATCATCATCATCACTATTTAAAATTCCTTCATATTACTTGCATAAACAAGTTATTGGTATGCTAATGCATATACAATTATCAATTTCATAGCAGGTTTTCAATGGGTTGTATTTTCTTTGTTGATTTTGAGAAAATTTTCATCTACTGTAGAATCAAGAACTATTCATATGATCATCTACTTCTACATAAATACTTTATAATAATAATAATATAATTTTATATATTATTATAATAACATATTTTATAAGAATAAATACCATGCAAAAAATATGCTTAATGTTTTAAAATTAAAATATTGTATAGAAAAAAAGTATTTCTATACGATCTGCAACAAATTTTAAGAATAAATAATAACAAAATAAATAAAAATTTCTTTCTGGTAGATGCATCTTGCGTACAACTCCACGTACATTTGTTGCCATCATTATTTCCGTCATTGACATTATTTGAATGTGTCTAGGCGGACTGGCCGTCATTCGGTTTGTGGTAGCAAGGGCTCATTATTGTCTAGGCGGACTGCACGTCATTCGAATTGTGGTAGCAAGGGCGGTAGAAGCCTACGGTATGCTGAATTATCTGTCGTTGAGGGCAGGTAGATAAAGGGGTGGGGCTTTCTTTCTCTTTCACGTCTCTATTCAATTTCTCTCGTCTTTTCTGCACAAATCAAAACCATTTATACATTAAAATATTTTAAAAACTACTTATTAAAATAAAACATTATGATTAGACAAAATAACTAAATATAATTTCTAAAGTCAATCACATCAAAACTTTTAGTAAACTTGGTAAAGAAAATGGTAAGGTTGACAAGGAACATAGTACAGTAATAGAGGAACATGCAGTAGCCATGATGAATGGATAAAAGGAACATACGGTAGCCATGGCTAATAATGTTAAATTTCTTTTATATTGCTTGTGTGTAACGTAGTGCAAAATTAAAAATATTAAACAAATTGGTACTGTTAAAATTACAGTACCAATTTTATATGTTCAATTTTCTGTAAAGGGGTTCAGTTGAGCATTATGTTTTTGCTGTATGTCATCAATGTACTTAATATCAAACAGTGCAATTTGATTTACATTTGCTGTTTACCTACTCATCTGATCTCTCGATTTAAAGATATAACCATTGATTTATGTAGACTACCAACGCCTTGATCCAATATTTGTTTTAATGTTTTTTTGTAGTCTACCCCTAAAGATCAGTTTACACAATTCAAATTGTCATTGCAAAGTTCTCTAGATAACTTCTCAATCCCAAGTCAAAGTCTAAATTTTTTCACCAGAAAGCATTATTTTGAGTTTTTAATGACTTCCCACTTAATTTTGATCCCAAATCATAAAGTTAATTTGTTTATATAAAAAGAAAAAAAAAACTATTTACAAATGCAGTTCTACAGTAAACATACAGTAATGGAGGAATTGCAAATTTGAAGGGCCCATATGTACATCTAAACAGTTCAGAACATTTTAATAAAATCTGGGCATGTTTGTTTTATTATACTCAGCAGGGTACATTTGGTTCAATTTTTAACAAAATCTGAGATGGTCACCAGTGAGAATTTCTTGAAAATTAGTTGATTTGTCAAGGAATTAATCTTGTGGACTTAGTCAACAAAGTTATTATGTCAAGAAATACATTATCGTACTGTAAATGCATTTATCATGTAACAAAAATATTGATTAAGAAATCAGACATACCTCAGCATCACGCCGGTCTTCATAGTCAATGAATGCATATGCTTTATTAAAGAAAAAAGGAGAAAAACATGACATCGGGCATCTATTTTAAATTTTGTTTTCATTGTTCACAAATAATCTGCAGTTTACTGTAATACTCTGTACATTCATATTTTATCAACCACAAATATAAAATTATTGAATAATTTAGCCAAATATATTTATAAGGCCTTTCAAACAAGACAATGTGTACATCGATGTCACCACACTAGTCGGCGCTGGACGGGTCCGTCTAGCACTCAATATTTCTGACCAGTTACAAGCTGCTGACCACCACTGTATTTCCTACCATTAACAATCATCCGAAAGGTCCACTAATCAACTTCAAGTAAGAAGTATAATGCATACTCCAAGCAATGAGATACACATGCCATCGTGATAGGATTCAATGTTTCAACATAAATTATGTCATCATCCGGAATTCATGATGATGACATAATTTATGTCGAAATTTGAATCCTGTCACGATGACGTGTATCTCACGGAGTATGCATTACTTTCTTAACAATTACCAATTGTAGCAAAATATGTGATTAGCATGTCAGAAAACAATGGATAAGCTAGCCCATATAATTTTTTTAATTTAATTCATAAATGTATTAAATTAAGAAAATTATATGGGCCAGAAGCCTTTATACATTGAGAAAATGCTACCTAAATAATAAAAAATAAAAATTTTACTTCAATAATTACACAGAATTAGTAGCTATGCACTGTATAAAAACTAAATTTAGATCTTCAAATAAAGAGCCTTGTTTATGTAATACTGCATATCATTAGCTATCATACAAATTAACACGAAGCCATCAGCTTGTCATTGTGAACCTTAATATCAATTTTAATTGCTTTTTAATGTCAGAGGATATTAAAAATAATGTTTTTTTAATATTTTTTTTTAATTTATTTGTTAATGTATTTAAATTGAAATTAAATAAAAATGAGCTGTTTATAAATTATTGTCAGTATGACATAGGATTGGTCAATTCTGAAATTTCAATAATTTTAATTTCAAATCCAATCAAGCCATTGCAACAAAACAATAAGGAATAACAGAAATTAAACAAGGAATTATTCTTAACAATACAGTAAGTGCAGGGGCGGATCCAGGATCCACCGATAGGGGGCCCACTTCCAGATCCGGGTGGGTGTGGTTACCCGTTTTATTCAAAATTATGCAAAAAATATATTTTGTTGGTTTCAAAAGGGGTCCCAGGTCCGTTGGGCCTTCCCTTGGATCTGATCCTCTAAGTGTACTATTAATCATCTAGTGCCCGAGCATTTACTTGTTTTTTGCATTGGTGCTAATTCAAGAGATCACTTGATTAGAGAAAGCACATACAAGATAATTATTAAACATTATGCAATGTTACAAACTATTTGAATACTACATACAGTACAAGGATGTTTAAACTATGCCGAGGTTGGTATAGTTGGCCACCCTTAAATTTTATTTTAAGTCCTTCCACCCACCTTAAATTCAACCTGCCAGCCACCATAAATAAGTCTCTGAAAAGGTTATAATCATTTTACTACCCACCCTTACATTGTTACTGCTCACTTTTGGATTTTTCTACATAGCTACAGTACTTCCTTGTATACTGTATCAAAAATAATTAATTAATACTTAAGGGTAATTTGAAACGTACATTTGAAAAACAATGTTAGTGTATCTCTTAGTAGAGGACAGTGATTATTAAAAAATTTGCGGTGCTACATCAAAATAATTTCTTTTATTCTTTTTTTCTGAACTGTGGTCTCAAGTGTGGTCCACAAAATCATTTAAAATTTACAAAAAAAAAATTAAGACAAAAAAGTAAATTACATTTAACAAAGTTAATAAAAATTATAATTATGATAGTAAGTATACAAAAATGATTAAGCTACATTTGACTGAATCTGTATTGCTTTAATATAATTATGATTATTAAAAAAATTGAAGTGCTACATCAAAATAATTTCTTTTATTCTTTTTTCTGGATTGTGGTCTCAACTGTTGTCCAGAAAATCATTTAAAATTTACACAAAACAAAATTACGACAAACAAAGTAAATTACATTGAACAAAGCTAATAAAATTATGATAGTAACAAAAATGATTAAGCTACATTTGACTGAATCTGTATTTTTTAAAATAATTAAATTAAAGCATTAAATGTAAATGTTTAGCTTTTAGCTGCAAGGTCATTTTAAACTAAAACATGAAAACTAATAAAAACTGAAACTAAATTTGAAGCTGTATCATTATGAAAATAATTATTACTTTTAACAACTGGAAAAGAATATGAAAGTATAAAAATAAATTTATTATTATAAAAAAAAATAAACTTACCCATGGCAGTGCCTTGTCCAGAATAACCATAAACATAAAAGAAAATTATCATTACTTGTTAAATAGACTAATTTGAAATAATTTTAAAAGTACTGTGAGATGCTAGCTAGAGAAGGCATTTTATTATGCATGCTCCACCTCCTTTGTGAAGTTAGTATTTGTAACTTTAATTGCAATGACCGGTTATAAATTGCCAAACAAACAAGTTACAGAAAGATTTAATCAAAAATTCTCAATTCAAATACAATACATAATGTTGTTTTCTAATGAAAAGACCCAATTGCTTTGGTTGAGCATATTTAAACACGGGCAGTTTGGGCATTTTAACCAGAATAGTTAATAGTATGCAGAATATACTCAAAACAAATATTCAATCAGTATGAAAACAGAATTCATACTACTATTTTAAAAATGTAATGAGTTTGATACTTAGCAATTGTTGAATCGAAGGGAACATATCACAAATCTTAAGTTACCAGGTAGGCTATGAATAGGCCTGGTAAGATGGTAGTTAGCACTTCGACAGTGAATGTCACTTTACCATTTCCCTCACTTTGCCATTTTCCTGTCACTTTACCATTTCCCTCACTTTGCCATTTTCCTGTCACTTTACCATTTTCCTGTCACTTTACCATTTCCCTGTCACTTTACAATTTCCCTGTCACTTTACCATTTCCCTGTGCTGAGCTTGATTATCACTATTGTTGTTTCTTTCTTTTTTTTAGTTTGTAAATTATTGGAATTATCAGCAAACAAAAATATATCATGAAGATGATATGGTTAGTAAGTTAAGCTATTTTGTAGATATTTGATTTAAATGTTTGTATTAAATAATAAGATAGTTAACACATGTTTGAAGCTTTTTTTTTCATTTTCCATTATTCAGTGTTTTAGTCAATGTAGTACTGTATCATCCATGTTAAGTTTATGCTTTATTACACAGCATCCTCCTGGTCTATACACAGGCTTAGGTTTATGTGATTATTTGAGGGATTTATAAAGTATGCTATTTTACAAACAAGCAAAAATTATTTGCTAAATACTTAGGCCTATTATACTTTTACGGTATAAAAAGAAAAACTAGAATTGAACTCATCACTTCTTTGATAATCCAAAGCATTTCAAGTGAATACAACAGAAAAAGCAATCAGTTGGATAGTAAAATGAAAAAAAGTGATGCGCACAGGCAGGACTGATACTCTTATAATTTTTTTATGGGGCCTTAAAGTTCTCCGTACGTTTTGTTTTGTCAAAATTAGGAATAAACTCTCCCTCGATCGACCAATCGTTTCAACTGTACTTTCTAGGCTTAAAGCATACCCGGCGTAACAGTATTGTAGTAGGATCCATTATCCCGAATATTTTGGCCTAAACCCTTTGGGTCGAGTTGGCTTGGGTCGGGTCTGAGCGTTCTTTATCGGCCAATGTAATCTTCTTCATCAGTTTAACTCAACTGGTATGGTGGAGGGGCCTAGCTAATCAACCACACACCCCTTACCGTATTTAATATCACAACGCATCATTCTTCCATAAGATCCAAACACCTCTTCGACATCTCTATATCTTGTTGATTTACCCAGACGTCCCACAAAAAGCTGAGCAGGTTTATCTCTGGACATATTTATTTTTACAACTTTATTTTTGTTAAATAATTTCAACCACTGGTACGTTTGTTGAAAAAAAATGTTATTGAAATGACGCCCTCATTAGTATTGCTTTCTTCTAGTCTTCAAGTACAAACGTTTATCACGGATTCTCTGTAGCGACTGTATTATACAACTACGACAAAAACACCCGAGAGAAGAGTGCAAATCATTCATTTAAGTCTTAAAAATGTGTATTTTAAAAGGATTTATAAAACTTTATATATCCTATATAAGTATCCAGATGAATGAATAAAAAGAGTAATACCAATAAAAGATGACAGCCATCATAAAGGGACAGATCATAAAACATTTATCCAAGTAAGTTTATTGTTTTTTTTTTACTCAACACTCAACATCATCAGCTGTCTAGCCTGAAAAAGGGATTGACGATTGACTGTCATGTCAAGCAATTTAGCCTAGGCGTAGGCTAACATAGAGCTGTGTAGGCTAGGACTACGTGTAGGCCTAGGACAGATATTGTCAAAACTCCTTGGTTTTAAATATTTCATCTGTATGCTACTGTCGACAGGTTTATTTGACAATGACGTGGAAATATCCCAAGTAAGTAGTCTCTGAAATAAAATAAACTGACTTCAATTCAAGTCTTCAGTTTATTTTATTTCAGAGAATGGAGAAATGTTCAGAGTAATAAAATGGTAGGAACATGACGCCACACCCACTTTTGCTGTCTCCATACAAATTTACCCTTACAAGAGACATAAACCAAGCATACCACTCTAGCCTAACAAATTTATAAATATTTATAAACTGGACAATTTGGTTGTGGTCTAAAAAAGTCACCAGGAACCTAAAGTATAGACACTAATTTTTTTGTAATTACTGAAGTAGGGCCCATTCCGGCGAGAATTGGGAATTTATATCAAGTTTAGCTAGAGATGGCACTGATCGCCGCAAATTTACTATGCAACGTTATGCACTGTGGTCTTTAACGATCTTCAATGGCCCATGCTCCAAAAAATACAAGGTTTTTGGGTATTAAAATTAATATTACGAAAATCTGCACTACACTCTCCATAAATGTAAAAAATACTCCTTACTCAAGTCGTATTCAACTATGTTCAAATCGAGTAGGCCTAAAACATTGGTATGAAATTAAAAACAGATTAAGTCATAAAAAAGGTTCCCCACTGCGAAAAATATCCAATTCATTCATTCATTCAATAAACATTTATTTACATCCAAAAAACCGAAAATATTTACAATATGAATTATACTACAATGTACAATTGAACCGTAAATGGACGAAGGCATAGTCGTGTGTCGGGTATGCCTAAAAAATTAATTAATTAATTAATTAATTAAGAAATAAATAAATAGATAAATAAATAAATAAATAAAATAAAAAAATAAAACTAAATAAATAAATAAATACATATTTTAAAAAATAATTTAATTAATCAATCAACCAATCAATTAAAACAATCAATCAATAAATCAATAAGTAAATAAATAAGCAAATAAAATAAAAAAATATTATAAATACATGAATACGTACACAAATATATACATACATTTTATATGACAGTACACCGAACAACGACCGAGTATAACTTACTATCTTAGTATTGTGACAACAGGTGGGTTTTTAGTTTGTTGGAGAACAACTTATGAGAGGCAGCATCTAATATCTAATTAATTGCAGGGTTGGAATATCAGGCTATTTCGGTGTTAAATCCACAGGCGGCTTGCAATTAACACCCGTTCGGGCAAACCCAGGATTATTTTTAACCGTAAATAACGGTGTAAAACACTGAAAAAAACTCACGCGAATAGGCCCGTAGAGTGTGATTTCTAAACATTAAGAAATTTACAATGACTCAATTTGTTCCATCAGTTTTAAAATTTTATGCTACATACAGAGTTTATGCCAAATGCAAAGAAAAATACACATAATGACCAAAATCATTATTCTGTATTCTTTGTGAATGTTAATGAGTTTTCTCCAAACTAGGTAAACGTTAATAATACAAACCCAGTATACTGTAGGCCTAGGCCTAATGGCTTTCTAACTTTAATGAAATCACAAAATAACTAAAAATTGGGATTTCTTAAATATCAAATGACAATAATTGTAGTACATTTAAAAAAAAAGATTGCGTTACAGTATTTAATAGTCTATTGTTTCAAGCAATAATTCATCCTTTTTTCAAAATTAATATTTTTTTTCTTCAGGTTTGCCAAAAACTTATCAGGGGATCGTATACGATTGAGCACCCTGAAAGGAGAAGGTAACTTAAGCAACTTAGAGCTTGATGAAGATGCATTGATGGATCTACTAGAGCTACCATCCTGGATGGTACTCACTAAAGCATTCTGCAACAAAGTCTCTGTTAAAGTAAGTGCAATTATGTCTTTGATGACTCCTCTTGGAATGCTAAAGCTCAATTCGGATTCAAATTTTCTGTGAGAAAAAAAAAACTTAGATGCCTACAGTATGGTCATGATGAAAACACATGACTATACATGGACATATACTGTATGATAACTGTGAATAATAAAAGTCACAATAAAAGTGAAAATTGTATGATCATAAATACAGTAATGCTTTAAATAGTATCCAGTTTCAGGAGACTTGAAAGGTAACTGTTTGTACGTGTACTGCAGTAGTTGTGGTAAGCATAACCACCACTGACTTGAGAGGATGCAATCCTTGATTTGATCGGATTTTTCAGAATTACAGTATACTGTATGATATTCCCAAACTAGCTCTCCTATTGGTCATAGTTACAGTACTGCATAGTGATCACAACTGTGCCAACTGGCTACCATAGAAGAAAATTATGAATTTGGATCCAATATTAATCTTTGGCCAGTGTTACTCCACCTGTTCTCAGGGTCAATAAAGTTATAATTTGTTATTTTAATAACAGCAGCTAGATAGGTCAGCCCTGTCTACTATAGTTTCTAATTTTTCTCACCAAGAAAGGACAGTATACACAGAATAAAATAGATGATTAGAATCCAGAAATTATGGTAAGGCAGATCAGCACCAAACTTCAGGAGGACCTAGATATGGTTGGTTCTGATATTGTCTGAAGTAAATGAGATATGGATGCAGACAGACGGAGCTCATTTCTGTACCCTCTTCCCACTTCAATGGGGTGAAGACATAAAAGTCTAAAGTGTGTCAACCCCAATTTATGTACTTGTAATCACACAAAATAAAATTTTAAAAGCTGTTCGCTCAAGTTGTTGATAAAACTGATTATTTAAATGTGATCAACAAAAGGTATAGATCATGATGTTGTACCATATAAACCTTGTGTGTATTCAATTACAAAATGCCATAATTTTGTTATCCTTCAATATAGTACATTATTTTCAAAATGATAACAAAGAGGGAAACAGCAATCTGATAGGTTTATTTAATTGTTACACATTTTTATTTCATTAATAGTTTTCAACAAATGAACTGTTAAACTCAAGACAACGATAATATTAAAGCTTTAGCTTGATTTCAAAAGCTCAGATAAATTATGAATCTAAGTGTATTTTGGAATGAATTTGCTTGCTATGGTGAAATTTAGGAACTCCTCATTGTTGTATTTTGTGACAGACTTTAAAACCATCAGTTGTTCATGTCTATAATAGTAGTAATAATAGTACATATTAATTTCTGCAACAGATGTTTCAAAATGTAAATTTCATCATGTCAATTCAGCATGAAAGAGCAAGGAAACTTGACATGATGGTCATTGTTATGTTTGGTTTCAAAAAATCAAATTACTTTTTTTTTCAATATTTTGTACAACAAACATAAACATTGGAATTTTGTTTTTAATAAATAACAGGGCATCTACAGTGTTCTCCAAAGTATGGTTTTAGTCATCAAACTTACCAGTAAAAATTTTGTTTATTGGAAAACTAATTATTATATAATTTTGATTCTCATATTTGCCTTTCTTTACTCTTTAGTATTGCACAGAATACATGAATGCTCATAGATACGTAGTTATGGACATATTTGGGTAATCTACACATGTGGAGTGTTTAGGGGTGGGGGAGGGTTGGAGGGTTTGTTATTAAGCGGCTCAACCACACTACCCTTCAGACATAGAAAAATAAAATGTAAAGTACATAAATATGACATTTGAGGCCTCGAGCATCTCCCTTCAGAGAAAATGACCAACCCCTTTTGAAAAAGAGAACCATAATGTAAAATTATTAGTATAGGAAAAAAATATTATAGGTTTTATTTTTTTTTTTCAATCCAATGAGTGTTTGATTATTTCCCTTCACCATGGATGTTTCTGTTACCTGTTGCACAACTTACTGTATTATAAATATTTGAGGCTATTCATGGTAAAACCACCAAGTTGTCACATGTAGGAGATTATTGATAAATAAACAAATGCTAAGAAAAGTTGTGTATATTTTGTCCAATAACTTCAGTTATAGTTGTCTGATTTTGATAATTGACCCCACATTTTAAAGCTTACAAATAACATGGTACTATTAAACAATAACTCAATTTTTAATTTCTTTTATTAAACTTGGTGGTTTCAATATGACATGCCTCATTTAACAATTGATAGGAACAAATATTTTTGATACCTTATTGTTTGTGATAGAATAAAATACTATGCAGTCCGAGTCGACATCCTGACCGCTTTCGCCAGGGAAAAGCAAAAGAAAAATGTTTCATAATCAGCCCTATAACTAGGAAATAGACTAAAAGTGGGCCAAAAACGGAAAAACGACGTTTTTTTTTTCTGTCGGGGACCATGCCCCAGCCCCCCCCCCCCCCACCGTCAGGCAAATCCTGGCACCACCACTGCAGTATATGGTACATTTGGGGCTTTTATTAATCATATATTTCATCATTTTTTGAATACATAAAGTGCTGGATACAAGAAGTATAGTATATTGCACAGTTGGTATAAAATTTGTTAAACTGCCTATCAGCCTATTGAGGGTACGTCCAATATTTTATAAAATTGGTTTAACATTTGAATGCTATCATTTCAAATCAATGGTAAAACAGTAGACAAATATTGTCTTTTTAAACGATTGAATTTAATTATATGCAGAATTTCGAGAGTTTTGGTAAAATACACATCAATCATATTTTTTAAATTATTCAAGAATGTTCACACATTAGCCTACAGTATGTATTCGTACATTTCCAATAAGAATTTAATGATTTTACTAAAAAAAAATCTTATTGCCTGCCATATTATCAGTAGTGGAACAAAGGAATGTCATTGAGATGATTTGATAAGGGACAGTTATAATGTCATGCATTCAAAGATCAAAGGTCACATGACATACAAATCAGTTTGATGTTTAATAAATTTATGTACAGTATTACTATTAATAACATTTAATAAATGAATGGGACTATAGGCATGATTGACATTACATTTTACTACTAATGTATAAATTAAAAATTAATTTAACATAAATTCTACTACTATTCTAGTAAAAAGTAAAGTATCCCGCCAGTTGCATACAGTATAAATATGTATGCACCAGGGTCATACCCAGGATTGAAGTAGGTGGGTGTGAATGAGTGCGAAGTGAGCATACAGATAGTCAGGGATTGAAGTGGGAGGATGTGAACGTGTGTGAAGTGAGCATAGTCATGGCCATACCCGGGATTGAAGTGGGATGGTGTCAATGTGTGTGAAGTGAGCATAGTCAGGCCATACCCAGGATTGAAGTAGGTGGGTGTGAATCCAATCCCCATCCTTTGTACCGGCCTGACTGTACAAGTTGACATTTTCAGCGAATGGTACATGAAAAAAAATGTGGGTTACATTTTTTCAAGGCTCTGTGTACTTCATGTATTATACTGACTATAGTTTTCAGAACTAAAGTGGAATTGCTTTTTTAACCCGTTTCTATTGTTTCCGTTACTTTCGGTAATTTCCTATTTTCTTGTCATTGTGTGTTTGGTCCACTATAACTTAATATCATCATGACATACCAAGTTCCTATTTACTTTATTCTACCAATAGACAACTTTAAAAGAATGTGTTTGTTTAGGTATCAAATATCTAGTCTCTTATAACCTGTTGTTTATATAATTTTGTTATTTATTAACAAAATGCATTTTGAAGTGTGTATGCTTCTTCTAAAAAAGCTGAGTAGTTTTAGTAGTATACAGTCTGTGTTGATAGTATACAGTAGGTATATTATTAATTTCTCCCAAAATCAACCATCTTTCTAACCATTCATTTGGTTTTAGTTTTCCACAGTTTGGTGTAGGGAGAGTCATATTTAACAATATTTCATTGGCCATTGACCAATTAACCAGATTTGGGAATTGATTTTACAGTATTTTTTTGGATACAGGGGTTCAAAAGTGGAGTGGACAAGTATAGACGAGGGTGGATGATACAGTTATCAAAATCATAATTTTCATTGTATTTAGAATAAAATATTCTACTGCAGTTACAGTAATACATTACTAAAGTCTTCTACAGACTGCAGTAGTCCACTGCCGAGGGGGGCTACCGCCTCTGACTCTCACTGGTATGTTTGTTACTGCATTGTCAATGCATGAATCTCGCGCACTGGAGCCTATTTTTGACGTCTCACACATAAATAAGTTTTCTCACGCATCAGCAGAATTCTCATTCATTAACAGTCATTTCAATAGTTTTTCTCATGCAAGAGCAAGAACAAAATGCGGTAAAAACGGCCCCCAAAACAGCAGATAATTTGGGTTGAAACGGCCCAAGAATGGTCGGATGACCCTTTTTATTTGTCTGATTGAAATGGGAGAAGGTGTGGCCTATGGGGCTGAAGTTTGTCCCACGCATTGGAGCCAAAAAAAGTTGGCAGGTATATATTTGAATAAAATAACAATAAATATAAAAATAGTAATTAATAATACACAACCTTAAAATATTTATTAAAATCTTGTATTGTGACTTAATATAAATCATATTAGAATTCACAGCTAAACACGACTAAATCTGAAACTAGGCGCATGTGTATTATTCAGCGAGTTTGATGAGCAAATTTGATTTTTGTTGAAAAGATTTACACGTTTCATTGACCAAGATCAATACAATCCTAGACACGGAATCACTCAAGCATATCAATTCAATCCATTCTTTAATGGTAGTTAATGGGCTAGTCATTATAATCACCAATAATTTTAATTACAAATATCTCGTTGATTATTATGTCCCCACCAGTGGTTTAAATGTGATAGTCTACGTAATGCTGGGGTTTGCATCATTTACTGCTTTAATTTTATATCGCTCTAGCACTATTCTTACTACAAATTTCGGTTGAGAAATTAATTAATAATTGGGGCAAGGCATGGCAAAACCACCAAATTGTCGCACAGGAAATTATTGAGAAACAAGAAAATAAACAACAGGAAATATAAACAAATACAGAGGATATTTTTGTTCCATAACTTTAGTTTTACTGTAGATGTCTGATTTTGATAATTGACCCCTCATTTCATAGCTTACAAGAAGTATAACATGGTATCAATATGAACTCAATTTTAGTACTATGCAACAACTTGATGGTTTTGCCATGGCATGCCTCAAATGTGGCAGAGCCAAGCCAAATGAGACATAAGTCGGAAAATTGAAAATTGAGTTTTTTTATGGATTATAAAACTACACATTATTATCTTTATCATGCAAAAAAAATCTGTTTCATACGATGTTTCCTTGCGAAGTTATGAACAATCAAAGTTAGAACATTTAACTAAGAAAGGTCATTTTAAATTGCATTTTTAAAACATTTTTTGATCGTATAACTAAAAATTGTTAACGTAGTATGAAAGTTGAATGTATGAACTGTATATTTTTTAAATAAAATGAATTTTGAAAAAATTGACAAATTTTTTTAATTTTTGCCTATTTTGGAAAACTAGCATTTGCAACTTATGTCTCATCTGGCCTGGCTCTGCCACAAATGTATTATTCACATCATTGTTTTATCATACTGCATAATATGTAAGAATTACTGTAATAGGATTAAAACCTTTAATATATCCAAATGTAGATTATTAAAGTATTGACTTGTTGTTGTGAACTCTGTACCTTCCAAACCTAAAGTAAAGTATTTTCCTCTCAATCAAAAAAACAAAAAAAAAAGCTTCTCAAGACTCCATATACTATAGAACATTATGGCAGAGATGTAAATACACCGAATTAGCGACCTTGTTTACATCAGGATTCGTGGGTATAAATATAAATAGAGGGCGCTATTTTATATACTTCGCTGTGTAAAATGAGCTAAGAAAGGACAA
>JAOTQE010063143.1:0-10861 GCA_025631205.1 Nesometra sesokonis
GGGGGGGGGGCGCTTTTTTCACCAAACATTTTTTGGCCGCTGAATGTGCACTAGACAGCATCAGCATGGAGGTACGTTTTCCCGGGCCCTAAGCGGGCTAGAGCCACGCCTACTGTCTTCATCTTGCTGTTGGAATCTCACCTGGACCTTTCTAACTTGGCATCGGGAGCCCTTTCAACCAGACCCAACCCTTCCTCCCCCTCCTCTTTTGACTTCAACGACTATTTTTTAAAAGGAAAAACTCATTGTTTGCGATAAATCTGGAAACAGTTCCCTGCATAAATTATCTGTGAAAATTGCCTCTCAGGTACCCAGGAAACGCATCTTGTTTAAAATGTTGCTTGGGGAAGACCCAGACACAAATTTGTCACCCGACCCCCTCTATCCGACACGTACAACAGCAAACTCAATGCACAACACAGGCATTGTAAATGTTTTATTCAAGAAAGAAAAAAAGAGAAACTTGTTACATTTATCAAATTCCCAATATTATTATTATCATCATCATCAACGTCGTCGTTTATTAGCATCATCATCATCACTATCAACTATCATCGTCATCGTCGCCACCGCCGTCGTCATCATCGTCTTCAGCATCATCTTGCTATTACTATAATAATAATAATGACAATAATAATAATAACAATAATAATACTGTAATAAAATAATAATAATAATAATAATAATTATTATTATTATTATTATCATCATGCTAGAATTGGAATGTAAATAAAGTGGATGAGGGAAAGAAAATAAAAAGTTGACAACTCATCAGCCCATTTTTATAACATTCTGTGTATTTATTCCAATGCAACTTGAAAGTTAATTCCATTATATGATTTTTTTTGTTATAATGCTTAAAACACAACAATATTTTTAGTTGTCAAACCAAAAGACATCCTAAACAAAGAAGATATGTGCGAAGTGGTGTACAAAGTAGGTTGTGCTAATTGCGATAAAGTTCACATTGGGAAACAAGTAGGGCCCTTAAAACAAGGATTAAAGAACATAAAAAAGATGTCGATGATAACACTACGAAAATACAGACTCGCGCTACCAGGAAATCATCGTCTAGCGAATTACAATAAATCAGCGATCACAGATCACATGACACAACACAATCATATACCAGATTGAAGAAATATTGACATTTTACATAAAGAGCAAGATTGGCTTAAACGGAAAATTAAAGAATCCATAAGCATAAGGAAGCAGGACAATAATATGAACAGGGACGAAGGTGCACATCAACTCTCTCATATATACGATTGTATACTAACGATTGGACACCGATAGCCTAGGAATGCCCGTGTTCTGGGGAGGATCCAGGATCCCGAAAGGGGGCCCACTTCCAGATCAGGGTGGGCGTGGTTGCCCGTTTTATTCAAAATTGTGCAAAAAATACATTTTTTGGTTTCAAAAGGGGGGGGGGGGTTGGCCGAGTCCGTTGGCCCCCCTTGGATCCGCGCCTGGTGTTGGGAACCAGTCAAGCATACAGTCAGCATAGAACAACACAACTGACGATGTTTAGCTGATCAGCTAACGAAACTGTCTTGGAAAAAAGTGAGTTATACTGGTTTATCTTGATGAACATTCATATTACTAATAAGAAGATAGTTGACTTAATCATAATTCAGAAGAGAAAGAAAAAAAATACAGGTCACTAAATTATTTGATTTTAACATTATTATCAAATAAAAAATAACTACTACAGACAACACTAAGCTCATAGCAAAAGGGAAATGCAAGGCCGGAAGATTTAGATCAATCAGAAAAGTTAAGTAACTAAAAAAATTCATCTTTAGTGGCCTCAACTATTTTCTTCTGATTGGGTTGAAACTACATCACATTTTATTCACAATTCAATTTAAATGCTGATACTACATTACTACAAGGGCCGTAACATTTTTTGTGTATTTTTTCTATAATGTATTTATGTTATATATTGGCCATATGTGCCGCCTGGGGTTCCAGCGTCGCCTCGCATGTTATTCCGGTTCCAGCCCTGATTTGTTTTGAAGTCTACAGAGGACATCCGTCACTCAATTTGTTCTTTAGTTTCTTGAGTTCTTTAGCCCTTTTATTGTTCACATTCTTCGTGGCCCACTCTTCAATATAGCTGGTCGAGTCAAGTAAATACTTGTATCTGTGAATATAAGAATAATACGTTAACAAAATATATCACATGAGTAGGGCATGCTTGCTTTCTCGAGGTCCCGATTTTCAACCTGGACTCCACAGAGCTCCCAGGTAAGAGGCACAGGAGTCTCCTGGGTATTTGATACGTCTGGCGGGCTGATGCTTGGTCTCTTATTCTCTTGCAGCCAATGACATAACGGCTGTTTTTACTGACCAACACCAGCAACTCAGAGTCTTAAGTGTCTAGCAATTAGGTCCAACTGAAAGAGCATACGTCATACAATATAACCAATGATCTTTTCCATTATGTCGAGTAGTTGAGAACAGAATACAGTAGTGCAGCTTATTGTCATCTTTATCGCCGCTTTAAAGATAAAAAACACTACCGATACTCGTTTCAATTTACTAATTGATACTTACACGAACGTGTTGCTTCCTTCAGGTTTGTAGCGAAGACCATCTTTACCCATTACCAAGTACCTTCCATTCAGTTTCCAATTTTTGCATAATGTACACGACGTTTTCATGACGAAGATCCTTACTACGGGATCATTATCCGACGTAGCATCATCAAATTGGTCCGCGCCTTTACAGAAAAAAATAATGCATTTGTTCACAATATAAAACTAATTAACCCATCATGCATAATTGCGAAATAAGAGACTTTTTCAGTGCAAGTTTTAAAATAACAATAGAAGGAAACTACCAAATCAGTACTGATTTTTTCTTACTATAATGTTTGCTTAAATCGTTGTCGGACGACGACATCGACGATATTACGATGATGATGATGATGATGAAGATGATTAAATAAAATATACCAATATTATTAACATTGTATATAAAACTAAAATATTCAGCAATAATTGATCCTTTAATACACATCTGAGGCCATTTAAAGACAGCTAAAGACCAAAATTTCCCGGGGGAGCATCATACCCCCAGACACCCCCACTAAAACTGATGATGATGATGATGGTGATTTCAATACAATTTTTCAATCTTTATACTGTAATGACTGAAAAGCATATTACTGAATCAACTGGTTTTAAACAATAATAAACCTAAACTGCGCTGTCTAGCAAACTGCATTGAGAAAGCCGTGATATGTCGGAAAATGCAACTGCAATTTTAACAAGTTTGTCGCTCTGTCTATCGAACCTCTCGTAAACAGACACTTGTTCCGATTACGAGAGTTTCAACTTCATATTATTTGACAAGTGTTCTTGTTCTTCTTATGGAGAGCATAAAAAATTGCCCAAGGCTATTGCAATAGAAATCGTACGAGCATGGATTTTGTTATGGGCATCAGTGGGGGAGGGGTGAGTAAAGTGCGTTGCTCAGGTTTACAAGCAACTTGCGTTATTGAGTCTCAAACCACCGACCTCTCGGTTGGGATTCAGAACCCGCACTGCTATATCACCTGCTCTCACTCTCTCAATTTTTTCTCAATGAGAATGGAAAAATAAAAATAGATGCACAGCGGCTGTGTATAATACATAACAACCCCAGAGGCTAAGCCGAGCCTGTGAAAGCAGTTTTTTTTTGCTTGTCAAAACCAAAATCGGGACTTAAGCTTCCCCTAAATCACAATCCTGGATCTACCCCTCGGCATTCTTCAGAGACTCTAAAACTATTTTTAATTAATGATTCTAAGAGTTTGATACATGAAAACATGCCCAATCAACTTTATGTATGTATGCATGGATGAAAATACTATTAACATAGGAACTGATACAAGGAAACAAATAATCAATTTTGAAGTAGTTATACTAGAGGTTACGCGTGATCCCATCTTATCTACCGTATTAGATTTGAATAGTTCACCATTATCACCATTTATCACGTAATAATGCACAGCATATTTCGGATTTGCATTGAACATAATTCTAGTTTTTATTCTGTATTTTCCCTCTATTTTGAAATTTACTTGTAAAAATTGAGTATTGATATGTATAGGCAAACAGAGTTCATGAATTTTGTCAAATGCTCCTACCTAGTTTCATCCTTGTTCTAACAGACGCCGTTAAAACCGAAAATCCGTCCTCCTCGTCAACATTTCTTGCCAATATTTCAAAAACTAATTTAAAAAATACAATAGTCAATATTAAGCAAATTGATCACACATCGGAACAATAATGTTTGGTAGATATTTTCGATAGACCTATCTCTAACAATCACTTGCGGAATATCGGGTGGGCATAAAATAAATTGCCCCGTACTTTGATGTTGCATTGCTTAACTATCCTATAGTCAAACTGTTCAAAACTTTACACAATCCAATTCCATTATGCTGGAATTACATTGAAAAATTGTCAAGGCCTGATTAGTTGGTAAAATGAAAACATAGCATCCAAAACACAACTTCCTGTGACTCATATTACATCGCATTTCATTTGTCATGAGTAGAGATTGCGTTGAACCTGTATGACACGCACCAATCAAGGATCAAGGATAAAAAATGTGTCTGGCATTAGTGTCTAAGACACGCTTCTTCCATATAGGTATGAGTTTTGCTAAATCAAGGTGGATTTCTCCAGAGCGGACAAGGAATTTATAGCAAAATCACAGGGACAGATTGCAAGTATCTTGGACTTGTGAGAAATATTTACAAAACAACTAAAAATCGTAAAGCGAACATAGATTTCAAGTGTAGATCAAATGGTTTGACAGAAAAAAATAGTGTCACAGAAACCTTGAAAAAATAGTCTTCGATGGAGAAAGAAATTTACTTTGAGGATAAAAAAGATTTCAATTGGGATTGCACGTTAAACAGAACAGAAATGTCCGGAATTTGCGTCATCATATAGTGAGTTTGGTAACATGGAAGGATTTTTTAAGGGATGAAATTGAAATTTGGTCTGTATAAATATAACATGATGTCCTTAGAGTGTATATATTTAGATTTAGAAGCTGACACAAGGGGGTTTGGAGATATCCAGTGTCAAAATATGGGCAATGTTGATCTATGGATAAATTATGCACATTTGAGCCAATTACCAACTAAATAGTCCCAATGGCAAGTGGACACGCACTGGCATTCACTAGTCAACTGCCCACTGCCTTGTGGGCAAAGCATATCTGGCAAAGGCTAAGAGAAGGAGACTCTGATATAACACCCACTGACCAGGGTATGTCACAAAACTACTTCTAGGGCGTTGGCAGCAGAACGCCTTTGGTGCTTTGTGGCAGATGATTCCTTCTTGGAACAATGGCACAACACCAGATGGCATGCGGATGAACCAACATATCAGGTCAACGAATTGCATCCAGGGCCGTAGCGAGAGTTTAAAATCAGACGAGGCGAAGTTTGGGGGTCACGTAGAAGTCTTGGGACTGGAAACCCCTGTTGGAGATTGGAAGATGAGTCTCCATTAAAAAGCCACATTTTTAAAATTTCAGACGAGGCGACCGCCTCGTTTGCCTCATGCTGGCTATGGCACTGTCATCAAATAACAAGTTAGCTGTCACTGCGGGGCAACCCCATAATCTTCCAGGTCAGTCACACTACTGTGTGCCACTTGATACTAGATACGGAGGTCCAGAGAGACAGTATGGGGGGCCCCGACAACGTACATCTTTGATTACTGTGCAAGGCGTGTTACCGTCATCATCGAATCCCATGGACTGCCGAAGAAGAAGAAATAGTAAATAGGACTGTTTATTATTAACATACAACATTGTGTTGAAAATATTGCCAACTGATTCAACAGGTGCATTCCGATACTTAAATAACTTCATGCAATTTAATAAGAAACGCGATAAAATTATATCAACATACTTACCATAATCCATTGCGTTGTCTTTGTCGACACCACATGCATAATCATTGTACAGTACATCAACAGTGGGTACGCTGCTATTCTTAAGATCACTAATTCGTATACAATCTGGACAAGCAGCTAAAACAAGAAGATAACTATACATGATAATAATGATAATAAGAACAACAACTACACATTCTTTTCTATCATAACAGAAATAAGTACTATAAAACAGATAGAAAGTAAATAATTTCAGATATTATACTTACACATACAAAAAACATCTTAGAATCTAAGAATTAAAACGAGAACATTGCTACTACTCAACACACGCTGCATGAAACTGAAAAAAAAACTGATTTTCGCATATATATGCGAAAATGTGTATAATAATATTCAACATACTTTTAAAGAATAACAGCCCATGCAATGCAATAGATGAACTGGTGCTTCAAGAATAACCGTACAATTGAATGTACTGGAGATTGTCATGGAGACTAAGCTGAAGACGGCAAGTTTACCTAGGTCTATTAAGTTTAAAGAATAACCGTACAATGCAGTACACTGGATAATACACTGGAGACTGAGTTGAAGACGACAAGTTTACCCGGTCTATTAAGTTTTGGAGAATAACCGCACACTGGAGATTGTCCTGGAGACTAAGTTGAAGAAGACAATTTCACCTAGGTCTATTAAGTTTTAGAGAATAACCGTACAATGCAATGTACTGGAGATTGCCCTGGAGACTACAATGAAGACGGCAAGTTCACCAGGTCTATTAAGTTTTGGAGAATAACCGCACAAAACAATGTACTGGAGATTGCCCTGGAGACTACACTGAAGACGGCAAGTTCACCAGGTCTATTATGTTTTAGAGAACAACCGTCCACCAAATGCACTATATATGATATTGAGACATAATGTTCACATTTTGAAATAACTTAATCCAACATTTGAAACTTTCACACTATCACAATCCCAAACACATTGATGAATCAAATCCGCAATTGTGGATAAACTCAGAATCCTCATCAGTCCTAACATTCCAATAACCAAGAATAATTTACTGGAACCTATATAGACACAGTATGGCTGTTGGGACTGGCCTCTTCTCTGCCTACGTTGGCAGCACAATTCACTCCTGGGACCCCTTAGCTGAACTTGTATATGTTGAAAAGCCCATGAAAACGGAAGACAACATATACAATTAAAATTGTTTAATACTGTCCCAACAATCCAAAACACCATTAATGTGTTCCGTTTAATTGATGGCATCTTTATTATCTGGACCCACGGTGACGATAATTCCGAAAACAGATTATAATAGTCATACTATAGGCCTACACAGAAGGGGCAGGGACGAACCTCAACCAAGGCTATAGTTACTGTGACCATTTGCTTGTACTTGCTGTATTTATATGCATATGGTTAAAATAAATTGATTGAATTGAATTTACAACGATTTATCTGGTATAGCGGTAAACACCTCTTGTTATATAAATGTTTAGGGATGGGATGTAATAGACCTACACTGGTAGACAACTTAGAAGATTGAATGCTTAACACATACTTTGTGTGAAAACAATGATATACACGGAACATCTCATCAATAACTAGAGGGCACTCCGAGAGTGCATACCACCCTCCGCCAACGACTTTGATCGCGCCCCTTACGGTCACACATGGCGTGGACTTTCCGACAATTAAATATAAACCAATTTTTAAGTCTTTGTGACAATTATGCAAAACCTCTGGTTATATACGTGAATTTGATCTTTTGCTCGACCTTCACCATGACCTTTGATCTCACCTCTTCAAAATAAGATCACATATGGCGTGGATTTTCATGCACTTAGATTTTAACCAAGTTGGAAGTCTATGCGAGAAGTATGCAAAAACCTATGGCTGATTATATTTTACATTTTGTTTGACCTTAACCTTTGACCTTGCCCCTTCAAGATTTAATCACCTCAAGATATTTTGACAAGAAACATTGTAGTTTAATAATTTCTAAAACTGTGGCTTTTGGCTGTTCACAAACAAATAAATACACAGGGTGAAAAGCGTGTCCTTCTCCAACTTGGCGGAAGTAATCATGATTCACTTTACACGTACACGTACTAACCTGCTGCACACTGACAAGTGGCACCTGTACAAAACCTTCTCAACTCAGCTTGGTCAAATGGATTGTAAAATTTAGTACATTTCCTGTCTGTAATAAATATAAGTAACATAAAAAATGAATGGAAACAGTCACGATTGAAAAATTTTGATACTTTGGAACTTTTAAAAACAACACGTTTTTTTAAAGTGCCGGAATTACCCGATTAGTTTCTGTCATATTATTGCTGGAGTTACAAGAGTAGTTTCTGTTATAGTGCAGGAATTACCCGAGTAGTTTATCACATCGCGATAGTATTACCAAAGTAGTTACTGTCTAGTGCTGGAATTACGGAGTATAGGTTCTGTTATAGTGTTAAAATTACCCAAGTAGTGACTGTGAAAGTATTGGAATTAGCCGGGTAGTTTCTCTCATAGTACTGGAATTACCCAAGTAGTTTCAGTTTCGACGCTGAAATTACACGTGTAGTTTATATATACCAATGGAAATAACCGATTAGTTTCTGTATAGTGACAGTAATGAGTTTTCCAAGGATCTATCTTAATGTCCACTTCTGTTTATTATATTAATGATCTTCCATATGTAATTAAAACATTTACCACTTTTGTGTACGCAGATGATAAAGCTATTTTCTTTGCATCCAAATATTTTATTGACATTCAAGTCACTTTTCAAAATAATCTTACTAGAGTTCTGAATGAGAACAAACTTTCTCTAGATATTGAGAAAACTAAATCTCTTTTATGTGGTTCTCGTATGAAGTTACATGGTGCAGTTGCTCGTGGTATTAGGATTAGGAACTCTGCCATTCAAGCTGTTGATCGATTTGTAAACACTTAAAAGTATCTAGGTATTTGGTATGATTACCATATATATGGTATGAATCCATATTGAAAAACTGTGTTCTGAAGCAAGGAATTTCACTTTTATGTAGGTTGCGTTATTATATTGATAAAACATCTTTTAATTTACTTTATAAATCGTTAAAATTACATCTTTTTGATTATTGTGACTTAATTTGGGAAAATTGTGGTAAGGGCCTGTCTGATAGGCTTCAAAAGTTGCAGAATAGAGCAGCTCGTGTAATTCTTAGAGCAGATCATCGTACCAATTTAATCCAAATGCATACAGCTCTTGACTGGACATACGTAAGCACAAATTACATTAAAATAAAATTTTAATAAAATAGAAACGAATTACCTGGAGAGTAGTAATCGTAAACAGTGACGGCGGATGCCTGAGGATTTACTATTTCGAAAACTCGTTCAACCTCAAACTGTATTGTTGTAAATTCTGTTGTCAACTGTTGAAAATCAATAATATGAAGGATGTCTTAGCATTCGTTTTTAATGGGTAATACTGTATAGGCGGCTAATATGTTTGTGGTTGTGGTTCTGGTTAAAGCCGACATCTTCATAATTCCAAATGTAAAAAGTAAAAACAGTTATTATTGCAATAGAGTGGCAGAAGAGGTCAACCCTACAGGTTTAGGCATGCCAATAGGAAACGCACAGTCACATGACCATTCGCTTTGCGATCCCAATTACATTAATGGTGGACGAGCTGAGCAGAATTAAAATGCGCCTCAAAAGACAAGAGTTGTAGATAATAATATAATTTTGCTCAGGCTATTTATCAATGTTTGTATTTTATGTCCAGAGATGTATTTCTATTTAGTTCATATTTCGAACATTATTGAACATTTATTAATGATTTTACGATGTCTATTCTGTATTGAGTGAACCAGCTAACGCTACCAACGCTAAATGAAAACAGGTTAGTTTTATTATTTAACAACTAAGGGTTAACTTATCACTGTGATTGTAATCCAATTTAGGTGTACCAAAAAATGGCCGCCAAGCTTCAGCATCAACGTAAGTTAAAGAACTGTTTTGTAATTTGTGTTTTTAGTAAACGTCTGTGATAAAAATTGTAGGCCTACAAATTTTCATTTTCGTCAATATGCTTGAATTCTGATCTAAATTTACTTCTGTTTATTGATGAATTCCAAATGTTTAAGAAAGTAGCTTAATTGACAAATTTGCACATTCGAACTTTTGACATTGTTGGCGCTGTTGTGTACCTAACAACGGGCGCGTTTTGATTGGTTTATTTTATGTATTGCGTTTGCTTCCATAAAACTGCACTTGGGTCCATGTATTCGACGGAAGTTAACCATCTGATAGCTGGGCAATAGCATGCTACAAAACATACTGGTGTTATAATAATAGTTGTTAAATAAAGAGTGATAATCATAGATTCATTAAATTTAATGTAGAGTGCTTACAGATTTCAGATAAAGCACAACCTTCCTATCAGCAATTTCGTAACGGTTTACTTGTATTGTGCCACTATTCTCCAGCTATAATAACAGAAAAAAAATGAAAACAGAACACCGTTAGTAATTGTGATTAGTATCCTAAGAAAATCCTATAAGACAAGCCATAGGATCTTATAGGACAATACACGAGTCTTATAGGATCATTATTCTATAAGACAAAACGCGAGCCATAGAATCATATGGGATCTTACTATACAGGACAAAAAGCGAGTCATGTGATCCGTGGGGTAAAACACGGGTCTATATGGACTTACATTATCTTATAGGACTAAAATCGAGTCCCAAAGGATTCTATAGCACAATTTCACAATTTCACAATTTCACAATTTCATAAAATATAATAAGCATATTTCTGGATTGAACTACGCAGGTGTGAAATCAAGGTCAAGTCTGTTTAATCAATAGAAACCCTACACCTGACACGATGGCGTGTATCTCATAAAGCCTACACCCGACACGATGGCGTGTATCTCATAAAGCCTACACCCGACACGA
>JAOTQE010063154.1:0-23577 GCA_025631205.1 Nesometra sesokonis
TCATACTACCAGAACAATTTT
Source organism: Nesometra sesokonis (assembly GCA_025631205.1). NCBI lineage: Eukaryota > Metazoa > Echinodermata > Crinoidea > Comatulida > Antedonidae > Nesometra > Nesometra sesokonis. The sequence continues at coordinate 22 of JAOTQE010063154.1, forward strand.
AAGATATATGATCAACAAATACTTGAAAAATGCAATTTAAAATGACCTTGCTTATTTAATGTATACTGATAAACTATTTTCAAATGCAGTTTTCTCAAAACTTACATTTTAAATGTTGAAACTTTGATTGTCCATAACTTTGCAAGGAAACAACGTATGGAACTGATTTTTTTGTTCATGTTAAAGATAATGTGTAGTTTTATAATCCATAAAAAATTCAATTTTCAATTTTCCGAGTTATGTCTCATTTGGGTTGGCTCTGCCACAATTTGATGTTTGAAAAGATTCTCCAATTTGTTTTGGAAGCCAGATTGCCAGGTTATAGGATATACTCAACCACCTCATGTGTAATTCAAGTCCAAAATCTGAAAAAAATATTCTAACATTGAACAAGCTAAGGTTAAAATTCAACATTAGCCTAAAAAGAATTCTCATTAATGATATTTTGGAGTAAAAATAAGTATTATGAATTTGTCCGATCCAGCACTTGAACTGACAACTCATGATGCGAACCTGCATAAATTCTTGGTTCGTATTTGCCAGTAGATGTAGGCCACATGGCCATGGGGCACCTCTCAGTTAACAGCTCTGTCTCTAAATTTTGTAAACGCAAATCAGTCGCTAAGAAGTTTATTTTGTAAGTTAATATATATATTGTTTACCATTTTGATTGTATCAATTTTAACATGGATATAATACAATTTTAAATGTGGGGTACAGTATGACTGGATCAGACATTAGGATGTAAATGGCACACTGTAATTCTTGGATGTCGACTCTCAAGTAAGGCTCAAGGAAAAATATTTGCTATAATAGCTATTTTTTTAAGAACTAAATCCACTTTAATAAATAGCTAAAGCTAGTTGGTAAGAAGTGAGAAGACATCCTGTTTGAATAGTGATTACCAATGGATGTTGATCTCAAACATCTTAACCATTCTGATACAAGATAAAAAAAACTATTCCAGATGACTGGTCCAGCTATATGTTTAAAAAGAACTATTTTACTAGCTATTGTGGTTACAAAAACAAGGAAATTAAAAATAACAAAATAGCCAAAATTAATGGTCACAAAAATGTAGTAATAAATTACTATAGAACTGTAAATATAGTTGGCCTACTTATTTTTATGTATTGTAAGATTTATTTTCTGTTTTTGATATAGGCCTAATCATTAAATTGAATGAAAAATACTGTAGTTGTTGACTCTTAATCTCAGATTTATAGGTTGTGCTTGCTGATTGGTTGATCACTTTATCATAATTAAAGTAAAATTAATTCCAAGGTACTTGGTCTAAAGTATTATCAACATGGGTAAACTCATTCAGATAAATCTCTAGCTTAAAGTTTGCCAAGGGACTTTACTGTACTATTTTGCCACTGTACTTACTGCACTTGTTTTGCCAGAGAATTATAACTGTATTTGTGTTGATATTTGAGGCTTTCGTTGGTATTTTTACCATTGTTTAATTCTTTTTTAAAACAGAAATTTTGATTACATTTCAGTTAAGTAAAGTTTTAATGCTAGGCCTGCAATTTTCAAAAGGTAAAGATAAATTTGTTATTACTATTATTGTTATTGCTGTTGTTGTTGTAGTATAGTAGTTGTTGTTGCTGATTGTTGATTTTTATTATTGTAAGATAATGACGTCAGTGGTGCTAGACCATAGAAAGACATCGGCCGACACAGACATTCACATTTCTCTTCTGGTTTAGAATGCACATTTAAGTGTATTTACCTAGCCAGCCGTTATCTGGTTTAAAATACTCCCTTAAGTGTATAGCTAACAGGCCACCATGAATTTCTAGCCACCTCTGATTTTAAAAAATATTTTTTTTTTAAAGATAACTTAATAAATTTGTTGATCCAGTGATAAAGCCTAGCTTACACCTTTGTGTTGTATTAAGCATGCGTTCAGCTATGTATTGCCCCAGTGCAGCCTACTGCAGCATAACGCAGCACTACACATTGACACAAGCTATACGAGGTCCATAGGCAGGCTAATGCAGAGGTTCTGCAGGTTGCGTTCTACCTCACTAGTTTGGATTTCTTTTAAACATCCACAACTGAACGCAAGATCAAAATCCATATTGTACAAACTAAAATGAGTAGCTTGCCAACTAAGGTGAGCAAGAATGAGACACAACGAGCTGCTTAATGCAGACCAACTCAGCTTGACTTTCAACTGCATTTTCTATTTACAGTAGCTTTTGTTCTAATGCTTTAAACACGGGATTTATTATTTATTATTAAGTTAAGCATCAAGTTTTTGTTCAGCCGGGTTAAACATTGGCCCTCGTCTCTTCTACCAATTCAAGACAAGCTCTAACAACATTGTAGCAATATCCCTTGCACATCATTCGCCTCTTCTTCTACTGTACCTAAACCAAATTCTCAAGTTTATGAAAGTACATTTTGTTGAATTTCATTCAATATAGTGTAAATTGGATTTTTAATGCTTGTTTTATTTTATAAATTTGTAAAAATTGTGATTCTTTGTAGAATCGAATTGTCATTTTTTACTCCATGGTTCATCAGTGATTCTATCCATTGTAAGTTGAGATGCTTTAATTAAGAATACATCTGTTAGTGTTGGTATACCATTACCAGGCAGCGCCTGGTAAAATGATCACATGACCTGATCACCAGACCTTCTGATCTATCATTGTCATGTTACCATGTCAACTGTTCTACATGGTTATACCTGGTAACCAAAATGTAACTAGTTACAAGTTGCATTAAATGTATAATCTTCAGAATAAAAAGTTTTAATAATCATTTTTATCTGGTTTAACATCAGGTAATGCTTAATTCAAGAAACTGAAGATGTGAAATGATACTTTTCAAATACTTTATTGCCCAACAAGGGAGAATAAACATTCTCAGAATAAAAATGATCTCGCAGTCAAAATGAGATAAACAGTTTTAGGAGTATAGCTTTCAAAGAATGTTCATCAAAACCAACAAGATTTTTTAATTGTAGTTTGTTAATGACTAGGTAACAGCTTTTTATATTATATAACTATAAAATAAAAAGTTTGGTCAAACACTCAAATAAATCTAGGATTCTATACTTTTAAAACTAAATTGTTCAATTTGGCTTTTTTTACAATGAAAATGATAGGAATCAGAAGTGGTGGTCATCATGAAACCTGTTTATCAATCTCAAATAATTAAAAATAATAAGGGCTGGACTGTTTTTTTAAAAACCAGTCTACTGTAGAATTATAAACATGTTTTTTAGGACTTTTGTTTGCTTCTAGTTGTTAAATTTCAGTGCCCATCATCAACCTGTTAGTAATAATATAGGATTATAAAAATAAAGTTCCATGATTATAGCATGTTCATCTCTAGGCCAGCTCTTTGATCAACATTTGTTAAGTATCCTTGATGGTTTTGCCTTGAAATTAGCAAGGCAAACATTCCAAGAAGAAAATCAAGGTTTACATGATTTGGAGATAAACTGTGGCCCATCTTTACCAACATAATTACATAATTGTCTTGCTGCAGACCAAATTAGTGACCTTGTTTAATCTGGTTTTGTGTATATAGTGGGTGCTTTTTCCTATACTTAGGACAACTTTAAAGTTTATTAATTGTTTTTCTTCATTGATAACTCATTCCGAAACATTGGGAAACATCCGTTATTTTCTCACTAGCTAGACTTAGTTTTATGAATAAATTGAACCTGTCAAATTAGCTGGTAACTATGAATGGAGGCCCTACCACACAGTGTTGATCTGGCTAGTGCATGTAGCTCTGTTGAGTAGATCAACACAATTCCACCTTTTGGCCTGCCTTAAATTATAAATTTCTGTGTAAATTAAAATCAAATCAACGGTGTTGTACTAAATCAAATGCAAGATGTTTATTAATGCTTTAAGAATGATCATACTTGCTAAATTCAATATGTATTTCAACCAACTTTTTTTGGGTAACATTTGCACTTGCTTTGTTTTGATTTCATTCCCGTTAGAGGATATTTTCGTGACTTCACAGGCCATTGCTAATCCTGTGTATTTTGTGACCCAGGATTCATAATTTTAGCAAGTTGGTATTTTTATACCTCCTTGATTTTAGTGTAAACAGTGTAAAAATTGTGTGTGTGAGTCACGGCCGACCGGTTGAAGCAGGGGAGCATGAACCATAGCATAAAACAATGGCACAGGTTCGATGCCCGCTCACACCATGGTTCTGGTGGTGGAGTAAATTCCTCTCAGATAAGGACTACAAACCGTTAGCCAAATGTACACCAACAGATCATGTCCACTACTATATAAAGAACCCACAGTACATTTTTCAAGACAAGTAGGGAATTAACCTGGTGTACTGGTACGCATGACCCCTGTCATGGACATAAGGAGGTGCGCTAATGTAGTAGTGGCAAAGGACATGACGTGACCATTACGGGAGAAGCAAGTTATTGAATGTGCAACATCTAATCCACTATACACCTTTGATGATTAATTTAATAATTAGTAATTTGAATTGCCATACATACATGTAAATGTTTGAGCATTATCTGTTACTATTATTATTACACTATTACTACTACTACTACTACTACTACTAAATACCACCACCACTACTACTACTACTACTCTACTACTACTAGTACTTGTACTATGGTATTACTATTATTCTTCACAGGTTGAAAATGTCTGAGGATTCTCATACAGGACAGTACAACTGACGCATTGGAAAGACCTGAAGCACCCAGAATTGTAGTGTATGATTCCAACTTCAAGTTCTGGGATAGATATCCTCACTTTAAAATTTACTCAACAAGTTAATTAAATAGTGAGTAGATAATTAGAAACAGCCTGGAAGGTTTTAAAACAATTTTTTTGTTTATAGCTTTTAAAGGAATTGAATCCTTGACTCACAGATTAAAAGTCTGATGCTCGACCAAGTAAGCTATCAACCAGAGAAAAACTTTCAAATGGTAGAAAGCCTTTAATCCCAATAAAGTAATAATATTATTAAGCTATACTATTACATAAACCCCAATTGTTTTGTTTTTGGATAAATATCAACTGGACTCTTAATAGAACATGGTTTTTTTTTCTCAATTTTAAGGTGAAAAACAGAACAAAGTTCAAAATGCCAGAATAGAGCAAGGCCCAACCACAAAATTAAATGTTGAGGAAATTTATTGAGGGAATAACATGCTCTTATCAAATTAGATACAGTAACCTTGACAGTCTTTTTATTGTGTACTACATTATAGCCAATTTCACACAGAAAATACCCCAATGTTACCATAACCATGGCATTATTGCCAGTCTAAACACTTTCACACTCAAAGGTGAATTCTGGAAGGTTTCCTCTGTGAAAGGGTCCGATGAAAATTCTCCAAATTTGCAGTACAGTACATATTAATTAAAGGAGGTTCTGTTTTTACAGATTTTTCCAATTTTGACCTTTGTTTAGCTCTGCTACAGTGTACAGTACAGACAGTAGACTCTTTTCACATACATCCAGCCTAAACCAGATAGTACGGTAATGTCTAGGGTCTGAGGAGATCTAACGAATCACACTGAATCCAGCAATCACGAATATTACAATTTTACGGTTCTTTGTGAAAGCAGGGGTTGATGTCTACCATTACCCATTTTGAATCTACTGTAATCTAATCTAATTTAATCCAATGTAATGTGTAAATTACAGATTATGTATTATTATCAAGTATACTATATCGCAAAGCTAGCTTTTCACAGTAGGCAGAAAAAAAACAAAATTGCAATTTTTTTTCTCTATTTTGTTTTTTAATTTCCAAAACATACAGTTACAGATATCAAATATGTTTACAAAAATTAAATTAAAAGTGACCCTGCTTAGTCAAGGTATGATAAACTATTTTCAAATGCAGTTTTTCAAAATTTGCATTCTAAATGTTTGAAACTTGATTGTTCCTAACTTTGTCAAAGAACCATTTTATGAAAACTGATATATTTTCATGTTAAGGTATGTACTTTCACAGAATACTTGATTTAAAATCTTTTGACTTTGCTCTGTTGCAAACCAGTAGCTGGAATTGGCTGGTCTGATATCAGTTTTGTTGGCAAGTGGCCTGGCAGGCATCGATTTTTGTTTTTGTTCTGACTAGTCCACTGGGCAAGTTGACTTTACATTTCACTAGCCCACAAGCAATTCGAATAGCCCATGTGTATGGCAACTTAATCTAAAATGTGTAAAAGTGACTGCTTGACACTTGTATTCACTAGCCAACTAGGCTTGTAAAAATGAAAATTCACTAGCCTGATGCATTTTTCACTAGTAAAAAATCGAGCCCTGCCTGGTGGTATTGAACGCCGACTGATGATTTATTATTGTTTACAACTATTAAAAAAATTGCATAATTATTGTACAATAATTTTCTTTTTTCTCATTTATTTACAGGTTTTCAATTGGCATAATGACGTTGCAGTCGGAATGCATTGTCCGAAGTTTAACACAAACTGTATTAGCAATATGTATCTTTTTTTCATTCCATTGTCAAAGTCAAGTTCTCATCAATGAGATAAATGCAGACAATCCTTTGTATGACATAAAGGAATTTATAGAATTAGTTAATAATGGGACACAAGCAGTGAATCTTTCAAGTTATACAATAGTGTTATATAATGGGAATAACAATCGAGCTTATAGAATAAAACCTCTAAGTGGTATGCTAAATCCTGGAGAATTTTTTGTGATGGGATCAGCTAATGTTCGTCCTGTACCAGATTTGATAATTTCACAGAACATTCTTCAAAACGGTTTAGATGCTGTTGCTTTGTATCACTCATCAACAGTAAATTTAAGACGGCGAATGCGTGTAACAAACGAATCACTAGTTGATGCTGTTGTGTATGATGATGGCATTTATGTAGGCTCGCATACATTAATTGATGTACTCACACCAGGACAGTCAGCTGTTCATGAAAATAGTTTTGTTTCTCCGGTTGATGATGAGTCAATCAGCCGATGCGACTGGTCAGGTATGCGGAATTTGTCGCATTTTGCTATAATGCCATTATCTCCTGGTCAACCAAATCCATGTAACAGCTCTACACTTTATTCATTTAATCCAACACCTATGCCCAGCACAGTTTCACCAATGCGCATCTCTGAAATCAATGCTGATAATCCAGGAAGTGACTACATGGAGTTCATTGAACTTTACAATAATGGGGACACGCAGGTTGATCTTGATAATTATACGGTTGCGCTGTTTAATGGAAGGAACAACAGGGTGTATCGCTTTTTCTACTTAGCAGGTTATTCAGTTGCACCCAGAGGTTACTTTGTAATTGGCCCACATCGTATCACTCCTTTACCAGATTATATTGTACCTAACACATCTAATGCAAATTTTCTTCAAGTTGGTCCTGATGCTGTAGCTCTCTATTCTGGTAATCCAAATGTGATTACTACTGGTATGCTTCCCACTACAAATCTTGGCTTACTAGTAGATGCTGTCGTGTATGACAGAAGGGGAAGTCGTACGTTATCTTTAACGACAGTTCTCACACCTGGAGAGGGCACTATTCATGAGGATAGGGACTACTTTGACGTGGATGAATCAGTGAGCAGATGCTATGGGATGGACGTTAGAAAATCAAGTCCATATAAACTGACCCCTGCCACACCTGGGAGCCCCAATAACTGCAGTATACCAGAAGTGACACCCACCCCTACCCCTACTCCGAATAATACATGTGAAGTAAAAACACCCCAAAGTAGTGTATCGTTTATCAATGAACTTCATATATGGACTGATGGACCACAATATATCGAGCTCATTATTAATGCAGATGATTTGGAAGATTATGTTCTTGTAATATTCAGATGGCACTTTGGTTCGTTATTCAAAACTATTCATCTTAAAGATTATAAAACAACAAATGGTTATTTAGTAATTGGTCATCCAAGTGATACATACACTCCAGATGTCGTAATTGAAGGTTTTCGAATACCAACGAATGGTATTAATGCCATTGCTCTGTATTATGAAGATGCTAACAAATTGATTGGAAATGGTGAAGTAACATCATGCAACCTTTGTGATTCTGTTGTCTATGGCAGCACTCGGACTATAAACAACAACCTTGAACAGACATTGATACCAGGACAGAGACCTTTAAGTGCTCCGTCTGGTGCCAATGGTCAGACAGTATCGCAAGGAAGATGTCGTGGATGGAGGCCTTCCATTTTGAGTTCCTACAGAACAATGTCTTTAACTCCAGGTCTAGAAAATGCTTGCCAACTTCCAGAGATGTATATCAATGAGATCAATATATTTCAAACTGTTGATTCTCCGCCTTTTATAGAAATTTATGATGGAGGGGTTGGTTATCAGCCACTGGATGGACTAGTACTGCTGGCATATCAATCATCCCGTCTAAGAAATGTCTTTGATCTTACAGGGGCCACTACAGATAGAGGTGGATTTTTTGTAATACCATCTGCTGAAAGCAATATTACCTCTATTTTTAGATATTATTCGAGTATGACTTTTTCACCTCCAATGGGTTTCAGTCTGGTTTTAAGCCCACCAGTTAGTAGGATGGCAATGGCAGCAACCAGTAAGATTGATGCAGTTGTGTATGGTGATGATGTAAATGTAGAACTGTTGGAGAGAATGACCCCAGGTCAGGATCAGGTAAACATACCACCACAACCAGAAAGCATCCTTCGATGTGATCTCTCAAATCGTCTCAGAAATGACGTGTTTGGCCACGGTCCTTCCAGTAAATGGGAGTTAAACACAGATTGTAGAAGGAATGACTTGACAGTGTCTGAGAGTTCCTTTCATTATCAGGATCGGATCAGGATTAATGAGCTTAATGTGAACCAGCCAGGACGAGATACTGCGGAATACATTGAGCTACTTGGGTTTAGCAACACAAGTTTAGATGGATTGAAGGTAGTGCTGTTCAACGGTAATAACAGAGAAAGGTAAAATTAAGCACTGGTATTTAACCCACAGGTCACAGTGTTTAGCACAGCAGTTGCGGTTGGGAATCCCAATCAAGAGATTGGGTGTTCCAGACTATGTTTGCCAGCTGTTTATGTCCATTGATTCATTATCCTCCCCAAGAGCTAATCTCTAGTTTTTCATTATTATACTCAGCCATTAAAATGGCTATTGGCAAATTACTGGGAAGCAACCAGCAATGGGTTAAATCCTATCTAGTTATCTCACTCTTATCTAATTCACACTACAAAAACTAGGGATAAGACCCAGCCCTATGAACTATAATGTTATATTTAAATTTTTTACTATTCAGTGCACTGTGGCACAATGTACACTATCATAGTCCATTTTATTGTTTTCTGTAATTTGATTTTGTTTTTATTAATATATATTTTTTTTAGATTATTTTATGAATTTCTTACAATTTCCAGAATAACTTAATGTATTTTTTACAATTTCGGAATTAATTTTATGTAGTTAGCCAACATTCGGGAGAAACATACAAAATACAACAAAAGAAAAAGCGCCATTCCAATTTCTGAAGATTTGGGTGATTGGGTGATGGGCAACAAAAACAGTGTTTTTTTTAATTGTTAATAGCAGAGGAAATGGAATCACATAGTTCTAGAAGTGTCTGAATAAACAATACAGTATGGTTAGAATGTATGATTTGATTTATTTGATCTAATTTTTTTATTAGAGCATATAAAATTTTTAATCTGACTGGTTATCAAACTAACTCAGAAGGCTTCTTCCTCATTGGAGCACCAGTGAATGGTTCTCAGCCCCAGATAGTAGTTACAGAACAAGTATGGCTCCAGAATGGCCCTGATGCTGTTGCTCTCTATAATAAGGTAAAACTTTAAAATGAAATTTGAAACTTCAAGTTTTTGGTGATAATCTAAGAAGATTCAAACCAATGGAGAAGCATACAAACAGATTATATGCAAACTCTTGCATATAATCTGTTTGTATGCTTCTCCTTGGTTTGTTAAGTTACCTGCCAACTTTTTTTGGTATCTATTAGTGAGACAAATGCCGCCACTAGTGGTAGGCCAAAACTTTTTGGATATCGACCTGGTAAGCAAAAAAAAAAAACCTGTCATCTGCCCATTTTTGGGCCGTTTCTGTCTAAATTACCGCTGTTTTTGGGGCCGTTTTACCATATTTTTCTCTATATTGTCTCATGTGTAGGAAAAGGTATTTGATTGGCTGTCTATGCATGAGAATTCTGCAAATGCATGAGGAAATGTTTTCATGTGCGAGACGTCCAAAATAGGCTCCAATGAGTGAGACTCATGGATAATGCGTGACAGTTGGCAGGAATAGTGTACTGGAGGTGTAGCTTGATGGTTTAAATCCTGAATTTGAATCTTATTTGACACAAGGGTTTTCACATTACCAAACCAACTCTAACTGTATTAGATGTTTATACATTAATTTATAGAGCATGTCTATGAAGGGTTTATCATCTATTTACATATTTGCTAATGTTGATCCTTGGCAATGTGCTTTGGTTAATGCTTTTGAAATTGAAAGCTTTTAATTTCATATCATCTTATGAGTTTTATCATTTACAATATTTGTATCTTATGGTTAAAGATGTATTTTATCCAAAAAATATGTAAAAAAAAATATTTTGAAGGAACATAACATTTATTGGCTTGAGCATAGGATGGCTTTATTTAGCATGATTTTACACTGGATGCAAAAATCTGCAGATTGGATATTCATATAATATTGAATACATTTTAAGAGAAGCCAAAAAATAGTGCACTCACTCTAGCAAAATATTGCACTCACTGTAGCAAAATATTGAACTCATCAGATCCCCTGAAAATAGATGTTCAATATACTGCAATTAGTATTCAAATAGTTTACCAGTGCAAGTTGAGGTTTGCCAAAGCCTAGTCTAGGACTACCTAGGCCGCTGCCTGCTTACAGTAGTAAGCCTAAGCTTTAGGCTAATTTTTTACACCATGTCCTTCTCTTGAATGTTCGCAAAATACATTCTTGTACTTTATATTATAAGTATTATGGCTATTTTTATCACTTAGAAATTCTTCTTTATCAACAATATTTGATTGTGTTGAACATTTAATTTATCGGGTGGTTCAAGATGCATGTTTGTGTGCAGGCTTTCGTCTACGGTACCGTATACACACGATTGGTTTCTCAATAAATAATTATGGGGATTCAGTTGATGTCAGCTGCTTGGGGGTTAGATATTACTTACGTCAATTTATTATATTATAATATTGGACTGGTTAAAATAGCATAATTAAATAATGGTAAATGTTGAACCTTCTTGATTTTAAAACATAATTTTGCTGCAATATTATGGAAACACTATTTTTTTATGAACAAGTTGATTAAATCTCATATTCCTCCACAATTTGCATGTACATATAAATTTATATAAATTATTTTTCCCATATTAGGGTATAGCACATCTTTAATGTATTGTAGAAAAACAACTGAAAATAAATATTTTTACTATTTTTTTAGAATTCTAACATTGCAATTGGTGACCGTGCGACCTCAGCTAATATTATTGATGCTATTGTCTATGGCACAAGGCAGCGGGTTGATCGAAGGTTAATACGATTTTTGGTACCAGGACAAATCCAAGTTATGGAAGACACCAGTCATCACAAAGGTATAGTTTTAGTACAGACAACTCTGCAGAGGTTTTTCAAGTGGTCGTGGAGGGGGGGAGGGGGGAGGAAGTTGGTGGACTTTGGGTGCTTGAGCATCCCCATCGGAGGTAAAAAACTAATGTTAATATATATCCCACCATAACCCTTTTATGTCGTCTGTCCATGCTACCTCCTGTCTGGAGGTATTTTACCACAAAATAGACTACAGAAGTTAATGGCATATATCTTAAAATATATTCAATGTATTTCTTCCAAACTTTACAGAAACAGTAGACATATAAGGCTTTCATACTATAGGAAAATAATGGTGACTTTTGACCTGAATTCAAGGTCACATGATCCAAATTGGCCGCCAAATACCTTTTTGCTAAAGCATCTGTGAGATGCTCCTTGGCAAAAATGGGTTTCTAAGGAGTCGTATGGCTAGAGGCGACCTTCCCATTTACACCCCTTGATCTGGAAGGTTTTTTTTTTTAAATAAGAGTGTTTGTAAATGAGAAAGTACATGAAAACTGATAAAATAATGCTTGAAAAGCACTTATTTGTGTTTATTTTAGTTATCTTGGTACTTGTAATATTCTTTTTGAATGAACAAGACGAAGGTAAATGCAAAAAAAAAGAAGCATCATCGATAAATTATCAGGTGATTACATATTAGCCATTATTTTAATGAAAATTGACTGAAAAGTGTTTATAAAATAGAACGTTTGTAAAAGAGAAGTTTATGAATGAGAAGGTTGACTCTAATTAACTTCCAAGAATGCATAGGAGACCATTTCAGGTATCTAGAAGAGAAAATTCTCAGTACTACACCCCACTCTTGGCTGGGTTAGTGTGATTCAGCCTCCTAAAGCTTTTGAATCCATGTATCATGTAATGGTATCGTGTAAATAATATAAACTAAAATTGATGCTTCAGGGTATTACATATAGAAAACCTGTTAATATAATATCCAAAGTGGTACTATATTTCATAAACATATTCCATTTCTATAACCTGTATCTTTTTGATGAAAACCGTCTGTGACATTAGTCTCCTATTAAACATTATAATAAAGAAAGAAGGTATTCAATACATTCATTTTTATATTTATATTTGTTTTATTTATTTTTTTGGTAGGAGATGAGGCTATACTTCGATGCCATTCAAGCCTGGCTCTAGATCAGTATGCATTTGACCTTGGTTACCCCTCACCAGGAAAACCCAACAAATGCCCCCTACCACCAGTAGTTATTAATGAGGTCAATATTCATGCAGAAGGTAACACTGGTGTTTATGTTGAGCTAAAGACACCGGGAAAACCAAACTTCCCTCTTGAAAATTTACTCCTGGTAAGTTTAAAGATGTATTGTAACCCAAAATGATCAAAACCTTGAACTTAAAAATCACACACATTATATACTTCACATTATACCGAGTTCAGATGTTGGATGTTCTCTCATGTTCACATGCAAAACGGTTGATTAATTTAACAATAAATACAAATGACATCAATACTTTAAAATGCCGAAGGGTCAAAATAATCGTTATCTTGTGATGTAAGTAGACACTGTTACCATGTACAAGGTTTCTGCAGGCAATTACAGTTGCTAATAGGCGTCTTCCATTGAGAATTGCTCGCCTGTGTTGTAGTGGTGTCATATGCCATCATAAGATACCCACAGCTTCACCTCTGCCGTTTTTTACCTTTTTACCCATTAATGGGAATGGTATTTAGCAACCAAGTTTTAAATTATTATTCAGTTGGTGCAGTGGTGGCGTCTCATTCTTCCAGTCACAAGGTCGATGGTTCGAGTCTTACACTGGTCAGCTGTTTGTGTTCCTAAGCAACACACTTTATCCACACTGCCTCTCTCCCCCCAGGAGTATAAATGGCGTTTGTTCCCATGACTGGGGGTAATAATTGTGAAGCGCTTAGAGGCCTTTGCCATAAGCACTATATAAAATGTCACATATTATTATTATTATTTTTTAAAAAAAATATACAGTTTTAAAATATCTATAAAAAACACATTTACAGCACCATCCAAGGAAAAGCAACTGGTTAGGATAAGATAACTTTATTCATCAACCAAAATGGAAAATTCTGCTTGTCGTAAATTCAAAACAAGCAGTACATAAACATTACACAAGATATTACAATGGTAAAAATGAGTGATCTCGTAAAACTATTATTAGGCCTATAATTATTATAAACTGTATACATTACAGCATTATTATTATTAACATCATTATCATCATTATCACCATTAAGCATGCAACGTTTACTTTTTTAATATAAACAACACATCACAAAAATTTAAATATTCAAATAAAAGCCATTTGAAAAGCATACGAAAAGGCTATCCCATGTACATGCTGTGCATCCTAGGATAGGGGCGGATCCAGGATTGTGATTTGGGGGAGGGGCTTAAATCCCTATTTTGGTTTTGGCAAGCAAAGAAAAAAATCCCTTGCAATAGATTAGGTCCAGCTTAATTTGCCTCTGAGAGTCCATATACACTGCAGCTGTGCATCTGTTTTTTTTTTTACTCCATTCTCATTCAAACCCAGAAAGAAATTGGTGTTAATTTTAGGGGGGGGGGGGGGCTTAAGCCGATTAAGTCTCCCCCCCTTCACCTGAATCTGCCTCTGTCCTAGGATAATAAATTATTTATATGATTAAAATGGTTAAAATGCGCCTTGAGCCAGGTCTGTGGTCTTTAATTTCTAATGTATAAATTTGAAATTGTTTTCATCTTCTTTATTTTAGATTGAGTATGTAGATGAAAACAAATTAGACAAAATTTCATTTATTACTGGACGACGCACTAATAGCGATGGCCTCTTGCTACTAGCGGATTATGGCTCACCTTTACCATACGATACTTTCCTCTATACTGGTTTGTCACAGTTTCGTAACTCAGAGGGCGCCATTGCTCTTTTCCACAGTACCAGCTTTTTCAGAACAATTCAGGCAACGCCAACATCAGAAGACTTAGTAGATGCTATTATTTTTAAGAAACAGTTATCAGGCAGAAGCAGATGGGCTAGACCAGCAAGTATAAGTTTATCATCGGTCAGTGAGGTTGTTATTGAGACCTGGGATGAGAGTACAGTTGATGAGTCTATAAACCGATGTGAATATGCAAATGAAACAGTTTACCTCATGCGCACACTCAGTCCAAAAACTTTGAACCATTGTCCTCCACGACACAACATCACTTTGGTAATTAATGAACTGAATATGGTTTCATCGGAACAGTACATTGAAATTTGGGATTTAGGATATGGTTCAACTCCTCTTGGTAAGAATGAGATCATAATACAGAACTTTTCCAAAACTTATCACAATTTGGACTTTCCAATAATCTATCATAATTGTATACATATTGTATGCTTTTGAGGATGATATGCAAATATTGTATATATATTTTTCATATCTTGAAAATAGGCATACAATGTTATAATGATTATTCAATTATTCATTAAAAGACCTGAGGCCTAGCCTACACCCAGGCTATCCTAGGTAGACCTAAAAGGTTATTAACATATTCAGTTAGGTTATTCTTAGGCAATGTTTCTGCAAGATTTTCTGATTATCCAATAAACTATCATTCAATCAAATCAGTTTTAAAATAGGAGCTGCAAACTCAATGCAGACCATAATGCATTTTGAGTCCACTAACTTCCGGTAATTTTTGGGTGATTTCCCTTTCTCTCGCATGGCACCGTGATGGCACTGCAGTGAAATCGTCCCAAAAACAAGATCAAGGTCAAATGTAAAAATTATCACATTTTGGATAATTATTGGGATAGAATCGGATAATTATTGGATAATTTTATTACGTCAGAATAAATTAATCCCTCATTTCTGTAACACTTTTATCAGATAATTGTTATCGCGATAATTTATCTGGGGAAACACAGCCTTAAGTAGCATCTGACATCTAACCTAGTACAAGGTCCCTGGATATTAGACATCCAAGCTCAACATAAAATTATCCTTGTAATGCAGGTTCATTTGGTCATACCTACCTAAGTCTTGGCCTCCCCTAAATAGCAATACTTATCCCATGATAGCATAGAATTAACACTGCATAGCCAACCATTGGGTGGCATGTCTTGCATGTGACCATAACAGCTGAATCAAATGTTTCATGACGTTTTATATGTGAGGTCTCACCACAAAATGAGTCGCTTCGTAGGTGATATCAAATTGAGATAATCTCCAAAATAGGTCCGAGGTCAAATTTTTGAGAAATTTTGTTTTAATCAATTATGAGTTCTATAGTACTTACATTTCATTAGAATGCATATTTTACATCACATTTCATGCAGGAAACTGTCCTTCATGCAGATTTGTTGAGATTTATTGCTATTTAATTGTTTAGTATTAGAAAGCTTTATTGGCAATTTTCTCAAAACTGTTTCCATACATGAAATTTCATATGCTCATATCTTTGGATTTACTTATTCAATGAATGCCATTTAAAGTGTAGATTAAAGCTTATAGTACGCTCTATTAAAAAATATAAATAACTCAATTTTGTATTTTCCTACCATGAGACTCATTTTGTGGTGAGACCTCACATATTAATTTACATTTGCAGAGATGCCAAGTCTCCAGGATTGTTCTGGAGTCTCCAGAAATTTTGGATCATCTCCCGGCCTCCCGGACTTATTAAATTTTCTCCCAGAATTTAGTTTTCTCTAGGAATTCTTCAGATTTTGTAAAAGTTTTACAATCAGAACATAAATTGGCCTATTTATTTCAAAATATTGGTCAAAAGTAAGCAACTATGAAGTTCAGTAATATTTTGGTCAACAGTAATAGCACATTTTAGCAGTGATAATACATGTTAAAAACGTTCATTTCATAAAAGGTAAAGTGTTGAGCTTATAAATAAGGTTATACACATTTTAGAAATGGTATGCATTACAAACAGTGGTAGGATGACCATGACTAAATCTGCAGAAATTCTGTTTTTACAACTTGGGACCTCTGCATTTGATTATTCCAACTTGTTTAGCATCTAGAGAGTTTGGACAGAGCATCATTTTTTCCTAATTTGCTATGGTTTCTTAGATTGGTGTTTGGTTTTTATATAAAATCTGGTTTTCTGAGTTAGGTCGCTTTTGGGAGAGTTGACTGCTTTTATATAAGATCTCATAGCAATGTGTGTAACACCCAACAAACAACAAACATCTGCCATTAAATTCACATGACTTAACATTAGAAGCAAAAAGCATAAAAGCAAGGTTTTCATAGAATCCCAAAAAAAAATATTCTTGCACCTATTTATTTCCAAAATTTAATATGATAATCAATTTTAACTTTTTAGGTGTATGATTTTTTGTTTACAGTAACCCAATTTTCACAATTGCAGTTGTAAGAGTTCTTTATTTAATTTTCATTTTCCCATTAAAACAATTGGAAATCTTTAGGTGCGTTACCACATTGATTTTGATAACTTTACACCTTTCCTAATAAGGCATGGTTTTTCTGTAACTTAAAACATGGTGAGTGGTGCTGTAGCTTTGTGGTTATGCTTGCCTTCCAATCCTGAAGTCTTGGTTTTGAACTGGGCTGCACTCTAGGTTCTTTCTCACTACCTAACACCACCACTCGCTAAGCCTCATGAGACTTGCTTTAGAAAGCATGATGTACATCTCATCTTGTATGTGGCCAAAAAACACTCGCTGTTGGAATTGACACGAAAAGAATGTACCAGCCAATTACCAGTATTTATTGTATGGTTATACCAGGGAACAATTAATTTCACTTACAGTAAATCATAAAATTGCATGATTTTGCAATTTTCCCTGTCCCTTAATTTTTACTATTGATGTTTCTTTGCAAAAGTTGAAAAAAAAATAATTGTAGCAAAAGTAAAGTGCTTTGCAGTATTATGCAAAATAGTTTCACTACTCTAGGTTGTTGATTGTTGGTTTTCTAACAATTTACATCATTTTCAATTTCTTCTTTTCCAGATGGTTTTCTCATTGTTTTGTTTAGTGAGTCTGGTCACTCTTACTTTACAATCGATCTATCTGGCTACACTACAGATCAGGATGGTTACTTGGTAGTTGGAGTACGAACCACTGAGCCCTATCCAGCTTTGATTTTAGCACCAGGTAAACCTAAGTTATTACAGGACCCAAACATTTGTATCAAGTATCACAGTGTTACGCCATACTACAACCTACACTTCTTGGCTACAAGTATTATACAGATACTGGAGTAACTTAACCTTATTGTAAAATTTTAGAAAATCCGTTTTCATTTTTAATTTGTATCTAATTTATAGTCTGGTGCATCAATACATTAGATACGATTGACTTGTTTTATAATCAATTTTTAAAAGACATTTTAAAATTAAAAAAATGTATAGTGAATTACATGGTGTATGCTGAAGCTGAGGAAAGGTTTGACATCATTAAAAAAATTAAATTATCGGAAGTGACTTGCTTCCCACAATAAAGAATCCAAACTTTCTTTTATTTAAGCAGTTCAGATTCTGGCAATTACAAAGCATCCTAGATTATCAGCATTAACGATATTATCGATAAGTGTAGTATGAGTATCTTTTGATTGATGAAGATTATTTTTATAAGAAATGTATTTTAAAAAGCTTTTGTTTGAGACTGTATGATATGACAACACAAAATTCATTGTATCGGATGAATTCCAATATATTGTGTTTAAATTATGGATTATTCAAACTGAATTTTGGTTTTTTTTAATCCTTAATTAACTTGAATACAACAAATTGAGCAAACTTATAGATTTTGCTGTGGAAATCAAAGTTGCATATATCAAAGGGCTGATATTTACCCAAAGAATCAAGTAAACTATGAAAACTATGTAACACTTAATATAAATAATGAAATTCATGGCAGTGTCTTCTAATTTCTCATCTGAAATGATTGAAGCAATAAATACATTAAAAATACTTCTGTACTCGCTTGGATATTTAAAGATTTCAGTATTACTTCAAAGCAGTAGATAAAACGTTAAAACATTAATCATGCTTGCTCAGCTTTTGAAAGAAATTAATATAATGTTGTGATTTAATTGTTGCAAAATTATGGAGTGTTTTTTGTAAAGAAATACTTTTAAGAACAATCCTAAGAAGAAGGACACGCTCAGCTTTTTTTTTAGTTAAAAATATTATTTAACAAAACTTTGCTTTTATATTTGTTGTATCCAATAAAAATAAGTTTTGAATACATTTCACAACATGGCCCTGTGTAGGCTAAGTATAGCATCTTACTAAAACACCTTTATTTTGCTAAAACAAGTTATTTTTATCTTTAAAAAAATAATGTTCTTTCCTACACACCCCTAATTAAAATTTTTAAACAGGCGAAGGAAAAAAAAGCATTTGTTTTTTTAAGCTTTATGATTAATGTTTATGGGTTGTATACAGTATATCATGTACAGTAAAATAGCGAGTTCAGTTAAATATTGGTTTTTGTATGTCATCAACCTAACTGTATAAGTACAATATGGTAGGAATGATCAAGGATTCATTATTTTGTAATAACTACTTGGAATGATTTAAGTGCTTTGTTGATTGTAAACAACTAAGCTATTTTAAATGCATTTTTTCTGTTAGGCTTCATAAGGACATCAAGTGGGGCAGTTACCATCTATAAAGCAGCGTTTGAATTGTTTGCTGATCAAGGACGTACAACCAGGGATGGTCTTATGGACTCTGTTGTATATGATGACTATATCAATCCGCTGACCGGATGGACTAGTGATTTGTACTCAGTACAACCTCCTGTAAGTAGATTACATCGTTATCAGCCGTCTGTAATCGACTGCCACCAAAGAAACACCTACAACCTACAAAACACTGGATTTCAACTCAATTTATTTTGCTTATATCAATGATAATTCATTTATGAAGTTCATTTTTAATGCTGAATGTTAAGTTTTGCAGGGTCGGATCTAGTGGGGGTTCGGACAAACCCCCTTCGAAATTTAAGAAGAATTACCACAGTGCGAATATTTATTTATTTATTTATTCACAAACCAACAGTGAAAATAAATCGCCACTTACAGGATTGTATACAATTAAACAGGACAAGACAGATTAAAATATAAAAATATAAAAACAATACAATTTTAAAATTTTAAGTTATTGCACGTACACTGCCAACTTTGTCATAAGAAAATATAAAATTGTAGAAAAGATCAAATCTGACACTGTTTAAAATAACGAGTCTCGTAAAAACCGTAAAAGAATTACTGAAGGTATCAGCTTCTTGACAAACATTAGCAAATTGATTATATAAAGACGATAAACAATTAACAAACCCATTTTTGCAAATATTGACTTTAGCAAAGGGGACATAGAAAACAGTAATATTGCGGAGTCTACGATTAGGAACTCTAAATGTAAAAAAATTAGTAATTAGTCTATAAATGTAGGCATTTACTTAATGCCAATGAGTTATAAACTATAATAACCTATATAACTTATAATATAATAACGTCGGGGGACCTTCTCCCTCCCCCCAACTGTAGGGGATAAATTGAAGATTTCGTCGGGGGCTTTGTAGGTCCAGCCGAGTCCCCAATATACCAAACGCCCTAAAAAGGCACGAAAAATACATCAAATATCTATTTTTGCTCGAAATATTGAAAACTGGTAACATGCCCACCTCAGACTTGCCCTACCTGTCGGGGGTGCCCTTCCTATCGGGGGCATTGCCCTGCCGTGGGGGAATTATTGGCGCCACCACTGTTGTATCACCCACAACCATAGGACAGAAGAGGTTGTGAACTCTTCAACTATGCTCCATTCTCCACGTTTTGTGGGATTGAATGTATTAAGCATGTGCGCATGAAGTGGGAGGGGATGTCTGTGTCGTCTAATATCGATACAGCATTAAAACCACAGAGGTCGGTAGATGGAAATATAAGATAAATTGTGCACACATGAAGGTAATCGTTGAGAATGGGTGATGTGTGATCTCGAATTGTATAATCTTATTTTAAATAGGCCTATCTGCTTTTTATAGTGTGTTTGGTGATGGAGTGCACTTCTCATAGATAATATCTTTATCAGAATAATTATTTGAGGGCTACTGTTGATGTCTAAGTTTAGTATAACTCCTTAGAAATGTAATGCAGAATATAGGAGTCTAATATACTGAATCGCTTCTTTAAAAAAGGAAAAATATTTTGAAAACAAATTTGAAGGTTAAACCAAACCGTGCAAATGTGAAATTGTATTTTTTCAATATTTTATATAATAATACATACTCTATTTCTTAATTGTTTTGGACATAAATAATAATGGTAAATAAGTAGAATCTCGATCAACGATTCAACACTAAATTAAATTGAATCCACATCGAAACAGGGAAGAACCACTGAGAAAAGTCTTAATTTAGTTATCTTCTTGGTTAATTGACTCATTTTCTTACATTATTCAATTTATGGAATAGCTTACAAAATTTTTTCTTTCTTTCCGTGTTCATGTTTAAGAAAATATTAATTTATATTTTAAATTTTAATAAAACAATAAAATTTAAATTCAATTGAAAACTTGAACAGACACTTCAGACTTCAGGAAAGCCCATTTCTGAGCATTTAAGAAAGATTTTTTTTCGGAAGAGGGTCCCCGCAACACCTTTTTTATTTTCACACTATAACATTTGAACCACCTTCCACAAAATCCTGGATCCGCCCCTGTTTTAAATATAATGAATAGTACTATTCACTGGAGGTCGCACCCCCGAAGTGAATAGTACTATTTTGAGGCACCGAAGCCCATGGTTTTAACTACTGTAGCAACTCGAAATTAGGCAACGTATATTTGTTTTATATTCTACATCAAACAAGACAAAGGGCTTAGGCTAGGCCTACCTTTAGGTCTATGCCTAGGTATGCCTACCTTTCACGCGGCTCTGGATGGGAGGTGCGATCGAGGCCTACTAGTAGGCCCGGGTCTTTCATACATCCTCAAACTTCACTCCACAATCTCTACAAAAGTCTCGGAAAACAGACATACCATATATAATTGTTTTTGGGTTTCCACTGTCTACTGCGGATAAATTTGTCTAGGCCTAGGCCCTATATCGTCGTCAGTTAACTTATCGGAGCAGGATTATACCTCCCTGATCGGAATGCCTGGCTAGGGGGCCTAGCCTTGGCTCGCTTGTTACTGTGTAATCATCACAATTGTCAGTGACATCACTTTGCTAAATAGTATTTTACTATATCGCAAAGTGACGTCATAAAAGTGACGTCACTTGATAAATAGTAACATATTTCGCAAAGTGACGTTGGCAAGCTGGAATAGTGGGAATATTTTTAATCACGTGGTGCTCTTTCAACCAATCAGTGCAGTTTAAATGTTTGATGTAGAATATAATACTATTTAATATAAACCCCAATCCAAATGGTAACTCTTTGCTGTAGGAACGTTTAAGGAAATTCACAAGCCCTGCTTAGCCTTTCTCTTATTATTTAACAACATTGATAATGAACAAATTAAATAATTTCAGTACATATTTGGTGTTTGAATTGCATTTAAATTCATAGATAAATATCCGTACATTACACAGAGTATACTACATGATTTGCTTGACATTGAAGAAAGTTAAAGAAGCATTTCTTCCAAAATCTGGCCCAAAAATTAAATTCACCTGTTCATTATTATGAACATCGTTAGTTGCTTGCATACCTCTTTAGATTTATTCTCAAGTAGCAAAGAGGTAAAAGTTTATTGAACCTAGACCATTTCATTAATATTTCCCCGTTGCTAAACTATTACAGTAGTTGGTAGATTGTATCAGCGCACATGCTCCTACAGTAAGCGCCTTTTTTGCATGTGACACGCACATAGCTTGATTTAGACTGTTCACAATAGCAAACCAAACACAGATTCATATCTGCATTATTTTTTTTAGAATTCACTCAAAAAACTTAATTCTTATTATTTTGCAGATTTTTGAATGTTTGGAAGTAGTAAAATGATGTAAATATGATGGATTAGTATTATATTTATCAATTTAATTACAATGTAGTCAAATTTAGAATGGTTTAATTGATTTAAACTTTGGAAGGTATGGGTCATGAAGTATGTCGTTCCATAGAAACTGTTTGCGGCCAGTGACGTTGGCCAAGCAATTCATGCTGTGGAAAAGTGGACACAAAAAAGTTTGTCTAAAGGGCACTGATAATGTGATACAGTGAAAAATAAGATTAGGCAAATTTTGTTCACTTATGTACCCAAGATAATTGGTTATGTAATGTGTTATGACCTGTTATGATCATAAATATTGACTGCACTTTTTTATTGTTAAAAATAATTTACTAACTAATGCTCACTATTATACTTTTTAAATGGAAATATATGGTGCAGCATTTTACACAATTATGACTTTAGTATTTTATTTATATCCTTTTATCAGTGTATTTGTGAGAACTAAATTTTTCAAGACTAGTGCCAATTTTTTTTTTGTACTCAGCATTGTATGATGATATTATGACAATGATAGTGGTAATAAGGATAAATAAGAACATGATATTAGACAATGATAGTGGTAATAATGATAAATAAGAACATGATATTAGACAATGTTAGTGGTAATAATGATAAATAAGAACATGGTATTAGACAATGATAGTGGTAATAATGATAAATAAGAACATGACATTAGACAATGATAGTGGTAATAATGATAAATAAGAACATATTAGACAATGATAGTGGTAATAATGATAAATAAGAACATGATATTAGACAATGATAGTGGTAATAATGATGAATAAGAACATGATATTAGACAATGTTAGTGGTAATAATGATAAATATGAACATGATATTAGACAATGATAGTGGTAATAATGATGAATAAGAACATGATATTAGACAATGATAGTGGTAATAATGATAAATAAGAACATGATATTAGACAATGATAGTGGTA